>JAOPSE010000014.1:24169286-24430023 GCA_029449295.1 Zea luxurians
CCAGTTTCCGTCCCGACAGGATTCGCAGGGACATTCGGGTGCAGTTGCGAGTACAATACATGAACTTCTTCATGTAGTGTGTTGCAATAAACCTGCAAGCTATCCATGGTTGAGCTAAGCTCTTCCACTTGGGCTCGAGCTCCAGCTTCCTTTGCCCAAGCAAGTGAATGAGAGTTCACAGCCCAGTCAAGCGCTAGATCTCGATCCGCTAGCTGGTCTTGCAGGTGGCGGATGTCTCTTCTTAATTCATTGATTCTTTCGCCATCCGCGACCCATACATTTCCTATGTTGGAGTTCTGATCGAAGCCGATTAATTTGGGCTTCCAGGTCCCCGATTGGATCGTTACTACCGCTACTGCTGTCTTCATGTCGTGGGGCAAGTTGATGACGGGGCACACCGATTGGTCCAGTAGACTTGCGCGGTCTTTATCGTGCGCGCGGCAGCATTTCTTAAGGGGGAAAAACTTATTAGCCTAGTTTTTAGCATGATGCATGTGTAATTACAGAATCAACCTTAGTCGATTCACACCTTCTATACATTGCACTCTATATCTGGTCTTTAAATAAGTACTTCAGAGGGAAGCTAGATAAGAAAGAAAGAAATTTTCTAGGTAAGTCTTGGAAAATTTCTTTGAAGATGTCTCACAATACCTACAGAGACGGGCTTCGCTCCGATACCAGCTGTGATGGAACCTCCCAAGTCATTAGGCCCACCTACAGCTGTCCTTGTCCAACGGACCTCAGACAACCCTACAGGTGCCCCTGAATCACTTGACAAGTTCGGTAGCTGCTTTTCTTACCTTTCCCAAGAGCGTTTCACCCATCACGCAGACATTACAAGCATCGGAGATACGAACATGCGGAAGCAGTTACATAAACTTACCTTTATTCAAAAGTAAGATAGAGTTATATTATTACAGACCAGCATATAATATACGAGTGCAGAGTAATATTATTACAAACCATAGGAGGCAAAAACCCCTCCCGATAAGTAACAAACAAAAAGTTTTATGGAGGATTCTTTCCTCCCGCAGCTTCACTCCTGGTGTTCTTCCTTTGGTACCACCTTAGAACAGAAGCAACAAAAGTTTGTCGCTTCTTCACCTAAAAACGATAGGGAATAAAACCCTGAGTATGGGATTACTCAGCAAGTCTTACCCGACTAAAGGAAGGACTCTCAAGGGTATGCTGGCTTTAAGGGAGTCAAGGTAAGGCTTAACAATAATCAAGGACTCTGTTTGCAGAAATGCTTACTAAAAGTGGATCCTTAAAAATCCAATTTTACCTGTCAGGTTAAGTAAGACTACCTGTATCTATAGTTCTTTCTACCCTAGTTCAAACACTTGACCTACACTAGCCAATTTCTTAACAACCCTTCATCTTTACTGGAGTTCTACGTATAGGTCAGTGACCAAGTCTTCATAACCGCGAAGGTACGGCGATCCGAATCGATTATACTCAGCTGAGGATCTCTGATCACACGACATATGTAGCACTTAACCCTTGCATGTGCCAACCCGCCACCGGGGTTCTTAAGACCAGATCAGGTTCATGCCAACCGAGAGCACAGATACACCACCGTCCAGCCTCTTGCCACGGAGGGTACATGCTACTCTCGCCATCTCTCCACTCCCGTTGCGTGGTATCTTATTCTGGCCTTAGTCCGCCCAAGGCAAAGCTTACCCATGACGAGGCATGTGGCCAGTTAAAGGGTCCTCGTTCATCAAGCCTACATCGACACGGTCCCTAATCGACTCAGACGGAGACACTACACCGAGACTCTCTTCTCATGCAAGTCACCCGCCCGGTCTCAGCTTAATCATTTCAAATCCCAAAGTTTGGTACCTGGCAGAGGTACATCTTTTTCGATGTTGAACCCATCATGGTCATAATGGATCCACCATCAAGTTTTCTTTTCAAAAACATCCCCCCACTTTGCAACATCATCTTTTGTAAAAACAAAACATTTTGTTTTGCTAAGCAAGACTAAGCATAGGAAAAACCTTTTGTAAAACAGGGATTCCAAGGAAGGTAATCAAATTCAAGGAAGGAAATGCATGAATTGTTTTAGCAATCAACTCCTATTACCTAATGCATCAAGCAAGTGAGAAAGAGTTTAAAAGAATCAAGGAGGTGGCAAATGCACCGCGGCTTGCCTTGGTTTACAGGTGAATCAGGCTCAGTTCCACAGATGTCAAAATAAAAGTAGTTGCCTGCCTGATGTTCCTCAGGTGGTGGTGGTGAAGTCTTCTCTCCTTCTACTTCAACTTCTTCCTCGTTTTCTAAATATAATCATACATAATAATGAATGCCCATGTAATGCTCATGAGAGTGCAAGATAATAAGAATTTATTATCTAAAGTCTTGAATACAATTTTCCTTCACGAATCTCCGAGAACTTAGGGTTTCCGGAGTCAATAGTGAAGTTCAAAGAGCAGCGGGGTAGGGTTTTGGGTTCTAAGTATCAAACAAGGTCCAAATCATACCAAACTCTACCCAAAGCTTCTAAATAATATATAAGGGTCATTTAAAAAGTTTGGGATTTTTGGGATTATTCTCTATCTTCTAAAAATCCAAAAACAGAATTTTAGACTGTTTTAAATACTCTATAATTTCTTGTTTGGATTAAAAATCCTAAAACTATTTTATTAAATTCTATGGAAAATTAGGAATCTAGCAAAAATGGTTTGGTATTTTTACCATTTTTCTACAATTTTCGACAGATTTCCAAAGTTTTATAGAAAAAGAAAAGAGGAAAACTTGAACAGTATTGGGCTCATTTCAGCCGAGGCGGCCCAACAGAGACCGGATTCGCCCGCGCGCACGTACTCGTGTTGATTTTGCACAAAGGTCCCTGATGCTTTGGATTTCCGTTAAGAACCCACAGCCACTATTCACTGTCTCACTGACACTCACAGAAAAACCCCTGCACTTCTAATTCTTCACCGCGCCAGGACCACGACGTCGCACGGCTGAGCAAGGAACACCTGCGAGGTTAGACTGGACGGATGGCGCAAAGACTGGTGCTCCCGAGCGGCAGACACCGAATTGAACTACTCTCGCGTATTTCCCCTCAATCAATTTCTGGATTGGTGATCTATAGTGCTCTGCCCACGGTGACAACGGCAACAACGGAGCACTAAGCGTGTTCCCGATGATCTAAGGCAGCTTAGATCAATTGGGTGGGTCGATGAGCATCACGGGAACATAAGAACACTCAAACGAGGGAGCAGAAGGTATGAGCAGACCTGGAAGTGGCTGACCACAGAGAGATCAATTCACTCTGTGTTCTTGAAGGTTTTGGGGGAAATCTAAAATTGGAGCTTGCTGGTGCTCGACTGAGGGCAATACTTGGTGGCTGGGTGCGTGATGATCCTATGGAGCTCGCGGTGGGGTCAATTTATACTAAGCGAGAGTGGTGGCCGGGAATTCGAGCGACGACGCATGGCGGTCGGAGGAGTGGAAAGTTACTGGCGCACGGATTGGTGTCCTATTACCGTGGACGTCATTCCGGTGATCAACGGAGAGTCACAATGGGTCACAGCGATGCGGTGGAGGTGCTCAGGCACGTGGCACAAGGCCGGAAGGTGGCAGTGACCGGCGAGGTTATCCGGAGTGACCGGCGAGGTTATCCGGAGTGACCGTGGTGAGTGCGGTACGGTGGCCAGATTTGTTTACTGGCCGGAGTTATCCACGGGGAGGACCCTTACTCGATCCCATGCGCTATCCACATGATCCGAGCATGAATCGCAGCGACGGCGGCACGAATCGCGCGTGGCTTGTCGGCGGCGAGGGTTGAGCTGTCGATCTGATCTTATTCAAATTACTGTACCATGGCATTTTTCTTCAGTCGACCTGACAGAGCGATTTGAAGCTAAATTTTCTCCCAATTTTACTTGGCAACCTATCCAAGGTTCTGCAGCAAAGTTGTAGTCCAACATACCATCTTCATCTTTGTTATAGTATTCCAAGACAAATTCTTACTGAATCATGCTTAGAATCAAGCTCAAAGTTTGCTTGAACCCACTGTCAGACCAAATTCAGGCTTCAAACAGCCTGAAAACCTAACTTTGGGTGTATTTATCTCCAAATTCTTCATAACAACCATGCTTACTCCCTTAAGCAAAGTTATTCTCCTTTGATAGGTCTACAAAATTGATGTGGTGGCTTAGGGCAAAAACTTTATAATTTGAAAGTTACAGGGCCCCAAAGTTGCACCATTACACTCAAATTCAGACTTAGTTAAAAGAGTTTAAGTATGGCTCTTTTGCAAATAAGTCCAAATCTCAAGGTTTTACTTGCAAATTCACATATTTGTGAACCATATGACTTAAGACACCTAAACTTCCTGGTTTTTGCACTTTAGCCCAAAAGTGCACTAATTTTGCACTTAGCCCCCTAGGGTTTAGGTTTAGGGCTTTCTAGGGTTCCAATTAGGGTTTCTTGCATTCTTAGGGTTTGGATCCTACTTGAGTTCATCCATGGTGACCCTTTATGATTATTTCTAACAAGTTTTGAAGTTTTCTTTTGTTTAAGCCTTGTTTGTTCTATTAAACCCAATTTAGGTTTAGGTTCCCCACTCTAGGGTCTTATTTGCAAAAGATCATATCAATACAACTTGTTTGAAATTTTTGCCTAGTGAATGCACTCTAGGTGTGTCAAACATATGAAATGCCAATGCTTATGATGTTATGCTCAAGTTTTAGTAATAGTAACACCAGGGTTGTTACATCCTTCCCCCATAAAAGAATCTCGTCCCGAGATTAAAAGTCCTATGGTAAGTACTGGAAAAGGAAATGCTTCACATTTTTATTTCCTTATTTCTGGTACAAGGCAGGGGTGGTTTGGGGCTCACTCCTTTATTACAATAATTATATACATATCACAATTTACATGAGGCTAGAAAGCCTGAGAAATTCTTTTCTAAAAAGTCTTGAGTCTCCCATGTAGCCTCATCTTCGGAATGTTGGTTCCACTGTATCTTGTAGAATTTGAGAGTTCTTCTACGGGTAATCCTGTCCTTTGATCCAAGACTTGAATAGGGTATTCTGAATATGTCAAGTCTGGCTCTAAGGCAACATCTGTTACTTCAATGGTTCGATCAGGAACCAAAAGACACTTCTTCAGTTGAGACGCGTGGAACACATTATGTACAGCAGACAAGGTTTCGGGTAATTGAAGTCGGTATGCCACTGGTCCACATTGTTCAACAATAAGGAAAGGACCAATGTACCGGGGCGCAAGCTTCCCTTTAACCCCGAAACGCGATACACCCTTCATTGGTGAAACTTTCAGATAGACATAATCTCCCACAAGAAAGTACAAGGGTTGTCGTCGCTTGTCTGCATAACTCTTCTCACGAGCTTGAGCTTTCTTCAAATTATGAATTATTCGCCAAACTTTCTCTTCGGTCTCTTTTACCATATTAGGCCTGAAAAAGTACCTTTCCCCTGGTTCAGACCAATTTAACGGAGTACGACATCGTCGTCCATATAAAGCTTCGAAGGGTGCCATCTTAATGCTTTCTTGATAGCTATTATTATATGAGAACTCCGCTAATGGTAAACAATCATCCCATTTTTGTGGGAATTCCAGAACACATGCCTACATCATATCTTCAAGTATTTGATTCACTCTCTCAGTTTGCCCACTAGTTTGAGGATGATTGTTGGGGGCTTGTTCTCAAATGCTATGAATTAAGAACAAGACAACATAAAAGTGTTAAATGTAGAACTCCTTCGTCCTTAGAAACAATATATTCCTTCGGGTATAATGGATCTCGGACGAAGGTTACGAAAGAAAAGACCTTCGTTAGGTTGATAAATGATTAAACAGAGCAGCTATTTATATATATAGTGTGCAAGTAATAATACCAGCATTGTGATCGATATATTTCCATTATTAAATTCATAAAAACGAATTACAAATGTACCTTCAGATAGATGTAAAGTAAAGGTACAAACATGATGCGAAAAAGCGTATGCCAAGTCAGCGTGTACAATACGGGAGTACTGTTCACCTATTTATAGGCACGGACGCAGCCCATGTTAAATTACATTGATGCCCTTTACATTTATCAATAACTACAGTAATTCTTCGAGGTCCAATTTGGCTTTTCATCTTTAAGTCGGTTCCTCTTTTCTGTTATTGTGCCGAAGCCTTTCTGCACATAGCTTCATGATCATCTTATCCTTCGTCATGATCGTTTTTCATTCCAGTCAAGCTTCGTCTTAACCATGCTCTTGTATATTCGCGACCTGACTCCGAAGGTGCCTGTTCCGAAGGTGCCTATTCACATATTACACTTGGAAAATATTGTCAAACTATGCTTTTGAGGACCTTCGGGAGCCGAAGGCCCCCAACAGTAGCCCCTCGCAATATCAATTTATTGTAAAGATAAATTCATATTGTGACATGGACGAAGGCTTTAAGCCGAAGGTCCGAAAAAACACCTTCCTTTTGCTAGAATAGCAACAGTCATTGACAAGCGGGGCCCTCCAGTTTTCGACATACTGGGTGTATAAATACAAGCTCACCACGAGTTTATTTGGTACGCCCTTTTGCCACCTGCTTTTTACTCACTCAGCTTTTAGCCTGCGCGCGACAGCATTTGTTCGGTCTTAAATTTTTAAGCTTTGGTTCCAAGTCTAGTTTGCCAGCATTCGCGAAAATGTCTGAGGATAAGATAGTTGCTGGTGCTTCGAAGCTAAGCCTTTCGGAGGAAATGCACCTGGGCTTTCTTGAGTCAATGTCGAAGACCAATACGGAAAAGATTGTCAAGGAAACTTTGGAGGGTTTATCTGAAGATACTGGCGACAGTGATAGTTATGATGTGGATAGTGGTGGAGAGGACTCCGAAGATCGCCCGTGGCGACCTAGTCACTCAAACTTCGGAAAATCAACTATGAAGCAGAGTCACCATGAAAATATGAGGGGGAGATATTTCCGAGATATATCCATCGTGAGGGCAGATGACGGAGAAAAAACTACACCGACCCCCGAAGATAATGAAGTCGTGATCTTCCGAAGCTTTTTAAGGCTGGGCTACGATTCCCTCTAAGTAGGTTTGTGGTAGAAGTTCTGAAAATATATCAAATTTACCTTCATCAACTTACCCCTGAGGCAGTGATAAGATTGGGAATCTTCGTCTGGGCCGTGAGGAGCCAGGGCCTGGAGCCAAGTGCAAAAAGCTTTTGCAATATACACGAGCTAGTATATGAGACGAAACCCTGGGGTAAGGAGCAGTATCATAATAATTTTGGTTGCTATAGCTTTGGTGCCCGCTCTGGGTCAAGCTGTCCCGTGCTAACCTTTTGGAAGAGATGGCCCGGGGAATGGATGAAGGAATGGTTCTATGAGAAGAACGATTTGAAGGCTCAGGAAGATATCAAAGATATCATCATGCGCCCTATCTGGCAGCGCTTTGGACTCCGGAAACCAAAGGTAGAAATGAACGAAGCAGCTGAAGAATGTCAGAGGGCCTTCGGCGTAGTCTGCTCTTTTATTGGGACCAGGGATTTAATGCAAGAGCACATTGCCTTCAGAGTGTGGCCACTTGCAGATAACTGGGAAATGCCGAAGGAGACCGTTAAAGAAACTGACGAGGGTGGACTAATCAGGCTGAAATATACATTCAAGTACGGAGATAAGTTTGTTGAACTGGATGATGATTGGCTGAAAAGCATTGAGAATGTAAGTGATGAATTGCTTGGGGCATACTCAAAGGCCAAAAACACTGCATTATCAGCGGCTTTCTGAGGCCGAAAGAAAAAGAGACTCAACCGAGTATTTGATGCAATTGGGTTTATCTATCCCGACTACTATTATCCAATGCGAGGTCAAAAGAGAAAAACTACTTCTCCTGCAAAGGACACTGCTTCGGCTGCTCCCGGGGAGCCAGCGCCGAAGAGGAAGAAGGTAAAAGTGTTCACACACCCTCCACGCTGTATTGAGCTGGCCATAGTGCCTGAGTTTATTGGCGAGGCCTCTTCGGCCACCGAAGCCAGAGAACCAACTACAGCGCCAAAATCCGAAGAAATGGCCGAAGCACCAGCAATAGAAAAAACAGGAGAAGAGAGAACTAAAGAAAAAACACTAGATGTTTTAAGTCCTTCATCAAAAGTTGAGGCAGCTAAAAGCCAGAAGGGGCCAGCAGCGACCCCGAAAAGAAAAAGGATGGTTAATGTGCTGGATGTTTTGGAGACAATTAAATCTTCAAGCACAACTCCAAAGAAAACTGTTGAAGTGTCTACTGAAGCCTTTGCTGCTGAAACTTCGAAGCAGCAACTTGAAACTGAAGCTGGGCCTTCGGAATCCACCAAGATACAACCTTTGGAGGTCGAAAAAATGTCAAAGACAAGTTTAGAAACTGAAAAAGCAAAATAACAGAGCCGATTCTGACTGAGGAAATTGGCACTGCCACCCCCGAAGCATCTTCCAAAATTCATGATTATATTGTGCGACATGCTTCGGGGAAGAAACTATCTGAAGAAGAGATTTTTGAAGCCAATCACTATGCCCGAGAACTAAAGTATCCGAGGGGAGCCATAGTGTTCAATGGGACAAACGAAGATGATTTCCTGTACTGTCTCCCAGACAATAAAGAATTATCCGTGTGCCGGGAGATGGCTAGAAGCATGGGGTTCCCGAAACTCGAGGCTGGCCTTTGCGCCATGACGAAGGACGATCTTGCGGATAGCCTGGCATACAATAGTCTGAAGGTACAAAATTGTGAATTTTGAAGTTTATGAATTTTGAATTAGTTTTTTGCTCTTATGTTAACTCATTCATTCTTTTGAATAGGGCTTAATACTCAGCAATGCCTTAAGGGCTCAGAAGAATGCCGAAGATGAGAGCTGCACCATTGCTCTCAACAACCTTCGAACAGAGGTTATCAAGCTAAGAAACGAAGCCTTGGAGAAGGACAGAGTTCTGCTTACATTAGTGGAAAAAATGAAGGAAGACGAAGCTAACTCTAAAACTCAAGCCGAAGCTCAGAAGCGTGAAATCGAAGATCTTCGTAAACAACTTGCCCGAGCCAAAGAAGAATGCATTCTTGAAGAAACAAAATGAGAATTAAGCGAACAATGGGCAGATCATTTGGAAGTAAATGTTAAAGAGCTTCGTGCTTCGAAGAAGAGGTGCTTCGATAAATCTATAGAATGTGTTAAGAAAATAAAATCCAGCTTCGCCAGCGTTGGCGCGTTCTCTAGTGAAGAAAATTTCACAAGAGGAAATCCAGAAGGCCCGATTGAATGGATTAGTCGCGAAGCTGATGTCTTCGACGAAATCTTGAATAGTCGCGGGGACATTTGTGCTTTTTCGGGCGCCAGGGGAATTGGTACCATTTTAGAGAAGAAAGGATGCGAGCATGTGAAATCTTTGGCGCAGTCTGAAGCTACTTTATCCTCTGAAGATATCACAGACCCTTTAGCCGAAGCAAGCCAGGTTGGTGGAAAATTTTTCACTGACATTTGGGACAATGGCGGCCGAAAAATGGCCCAAGAGATCATTCAGAGAAGTGAAAAAGGCATCCATGATGCTAGGGAGGTAGCGAGAGCTGCCGAAAAAAACACAGGGCTCGAAGGGCAAATAGGTATTAATTAGAGATTCTTATTTTGTTGTAATTCTTGATTTTGAACTTTATTCGTAGTTTGTAATAGTAATATAGCCGTGTCCTCTCCTCCCTCAGAACCCACTGAGGCATCTGCAGACCCTCCCCCGAAGGGAGACGACGAAATTAGACAAATGGCCAAAGCCATCATGGACGAAGTTGTCAATCAGCTACTAAACGAAGCTGCAGAAGTAGCTCTTAGGGAAGATTAAATGCTATTGTAAAAATGCTTGGAACATGACAAGTTTAAAACTTTGTAACTTTGAATGTAATATATAATCTATTTATAGTTCAATTCTTTACGATGCATGAAATTTTTTTTCATACATACCGCTTTTTGAACCTTCGGCGAAAAAAACACCTTCCCTTCTTTTCATGCTTCGTAAAGAAAATCTTTTATGTGTCACAAGAGTTGCCATATTTCTTTGATGAAGAATCTTCAAACTTCATGAAAACATTCTTTGAATCCATAAAAAGTCTTATGTTGCCTCTCAAATGAAGCTACACTTCTTCTCAATTTATCTTGTGCCTTGGCACGATTTTCTCTTTTTCAAAACATTCTTCGAAGATCAATGCTGTGTCCCCTTCCTGTTCTCCATGCAAAATGATGGATGATGCTTATGTTATGCAAAATGATGTAATGATGTTATGCTATGCAAAATGACATTTATGCTGAAAATACACATATTTCTGCCATAGAGCACACAATCTTTTTATCTCAGCGTTGACTTTTCGCTGTAAGCCTCCCTTAGGAGCTTCTTCGCCTTTTACTTTCAGCGGAATCAGCGTTTATTTTTCGCTGTAAGCCTCCCTTAGGAGCTTCTTCGCCTTTTACTTTCAGCGGAATCAGCGTTTATTTTTCGCTGTAAGCTCTGCATTCCCTTTGGAACGACTTTCGAGCAGAAAACTTACACTGCGCTCCCTTAGGAACGACTTTTTATTATTTCAAAAAAGTTACGGCTCATTCCTTAGAACAAGTTTTCGATAATCCGAAGGTTCTCCGTGCCTCCATAAATTCTTGTGCTTCGGTAACTCAAGCCTTTGGAGGAGATATATTTTCATTATGATAATACGGTAAACTATTACAAGGATTTGAGAAACAATAAAAAAACTTAAACTCCCCATAATTGTTCTTTATTGCGAAGAAAATAAAACTGAACGTGAAAGCATAAAAAAATGCTGTGGGAGTAGGATATTTTGTCAGTAAATATGCTTCGACTCTGGCACAGTGCTATTGACTGTGCGAGCTTTGGATTCTTCTCTGAAGTCCCTCTGGGGGTGAGAGTGCTGGCTCCCTTCTGGCTGCGGAGCTCGTTGTATTGGTGGTGGCGGTGGAAGCTGTTGCCAGGAAGCTTGGGGTTGGCTTGCCGAAGCAACAGAGGCTGCAGGGTGATTGCCTACATATTCTGGAATGTAAGGCGAATGATACGAAGCAGTATGCATAACCTGCTTCGGCTGGCTCTGTTGTGCTGCAGCCTCTGCTAGCTCCTTTTGCTTTTGAATGGTAAGATGACACATTCTGGTAGTATGGCCCTTGCCTTCACCGCAGAATAAGCAGTAAATTTTTCTTGGTTGATCTCCAAATCTTCCCCCGAAGCCCCTGGCGCCTCTGCCTCTTGGCGCTTGCGGTCGAAAAGAGCTTTGCTGTTGCCCCGAAGCTTGCTGTTGCCCCGAAGCTTGTGAGGAATACTGTGACCTTTTCTGCTGACTCCCTTTGTCATCATTTTGAGTAGAATTGTGAATTGACCTGACATGCCATGGATAAAACCTACCTCCGAAGCCCCTGGTCATTTCAGAAAACCTGAGAGCTTCCTCCCTTCTTTGGCGAAAATCATTGTCAGCTCGAATATACTCGTCCATCTTCTGGAGCAGCTTCTCCAAAGTTTGAGGAGGTTTCCTGGCAAAGTACTGAGCTGAAGGTCCTGGCCGAAGCCCCTTAATCATGGCCTCAATGACAATTTCATTGGGCACTGTTGGTGCATGTGCCCTCAGACGTAGAAACCTTCGGACATATGCCTGAAGGTACTCTTCGTGATCCTAGGTGCACTGGAATAAAGCTTGAGCAGTGACTGGCTTCGTCTGAAAACCTTGGAAGCTGGTTATCAACATATCCTTCAGCTTTTGCCATGAGGTGATTGTTCCTGGCCTAAGGGAGGAGTACCAGGTTTGTGCAACGCTCCTGACAGCCATGACGAAGGACTTTGCCATGACCGCTGTGTTGCCACCATACGAAGATATAGTTGCCACATAACTCATCAAGAATTGCTTCGGGTCTGAATGACCATCATACATAGGGAGCTGAGGTGGCTTATAAGACTGTGGCCAAGGTGTAGCCTGCAGTTCTGTTGACAGGGGAGAAGTGTTATCAAAAGCAAAATTTCCATGATGGAAATCTTCATACCAGTCATCCTCGTTGTAGAAACCCTCTTGATGAAGCTCTCTGCGCGGGGGCCTTTGATTCTGGTCATCTTGAGCGAGATGTCGAAGCTCTTCAGAGGCTTCATCTATCTGCTTTTGAAGATCAGCTAGACGAGCTATCTTCTCCTTCTTCCATTGAACCTGCTGATGGGGCATCTCCATTTTTTGTATTTCTTGGTCCAAGTCGTCTTTCGGAGGCGTTGGACTGATGGCCTTCCTCTTCTGGCTTCGGGCCTCCCTAAGAGAGACGACATCCTGATTGGGGTCCAGCGGCTGCAGAGTGGCAGCCCCTGTCGTTGAAGCTTTTTTCGGCGGCATGACGAAGGTGACGCTTGCCGAAGGTTTTCAAAACCCAAAAAGTGGAAGTGAGTTCACCGGAGGTGGGCGCCAATGTTGGGGGCTTGTTCTCAAATGCTATGAATTAAGAACAAGACAACATAAAAGTGTTAAATGTAGAACTCCTTCGTCCTTAGAAACAATATATTCCTTCGGGTATAATGGATCCCGGACGAAGGTTACGAAAGAAAAGACCTTCGTTAGGTTGATAAATGATTAAACAGAGCAGCTATTTATATATATATAGTGTGCAAGTAATAATACCAGCATTGTGATCGATATATTTCCATTATTAAATTCATAAAAACGAATTACAAATGTACCTTCAGATAGATGTAAAGTAAAGGTACAAACATGATGCGAAAAAGCGTATGCCAAGTCAGCGTGTACAGTACGGGAGTACTGTTCACCTATTTATAGGCACGGGACGCAGCCCGTGTTAAATTACATTGATGCCCTTTACATTTATCAATAACTACAGTAATTCTTCGAGGTCCAATTTGGCTTTTCATCTTTAAGTCGGTTCCTCTTTTCTGTTATTGTGTCGAAGCCTTTCTGCACATAGCTTCGTGATCATCTTATCCTTCGTCATGATCGTTTTTCATTCCAGTCAAGCTTCGTCTTAACCATGCTCTTGTATATTCGCGACCTGACTCCGAAGGTGCCTGTTCCGAAGGCGCCTGTTCACATATTACACTTGGAAAATATTGTCAAACTATGCTTTTGAGGACCTTCGGGAGCCGAAGGCCCCCAACAATGATCGGCCGAACTGTGGATCAACTTAGTACCCAAGGATTTGTGAAGCTCTTCCCAGAATTTGGATATAAATTGAGGTCCACGATCCGACACTATAGTCTTTGGAATACCATGCAAACTGAGAATGCGAGGCCAAGCAGAGTGCTCTGGACCACACTCTGGAAGCACAGCGGGCCCAGCAGGTCAAGGCTGTGGAGAGGCTGCAAAAGTGGCAGCAAGAGCTCGAGGGCAAGGCCAGCGACGCCGCCCTCGCCGAGGAGAATCTGAAGGCGAAGGAACAATCCTTGGATAGGCAGGAGACGGACCTCGCCAGGCGAGAGACAGATCTCGCCTTTAGGGAAGAAATGCTTACCCGGCGAGACGAGTTGCTGGCCGAGCATGAGCTCGAGGTGGAGAAGAAAGAAAAGGAGCTAGAGGAGCAGATCCGCTAGTTCAACGCGGCGCAGGCGGCACCGGGTCCCCAGGCGGTGGAGGCCACCAGGAAGGCCCTTGAAGATCTCCAAGCGGAGCACCGCGCCGGGTTCCAGCGCATTGCCGTGTGGGCCGGCGAGACAAAGGGAACAACATGTACGTAATGTTGCAATGGTTCGTCTGATATGATCTTTACGTGCGCATAGGAGTTGACATGTCTTGCTAGAGGCCGCTGTCAATTATTGGGCCAAGTAAGAGTACTTGGGCTATGTCTATTTGTACGTGAACCTATAGGGTCACACACTTAAGGGGAAGGAAGCCTAACTCGGATTAGATCCGAAATTAGACTGGGCTTTAGGGTTACTGATGGGCCTCCGTCCACCATAACGCCTATATATTGAGGGGCAGGGGCGCGGTTAGGCTTAACCTAATTCGCCACCAGCAAACGAGCAGCCGCCGCTCACCTCTCGCCCTCGCCAAGCCGCCGTCGCAAACCTAGCAGTTCGGTACGCGGCGCTTCCTCCCTGTACGTGTGGATACCTCGGAGGTGCTGCATCTGGAGCACTAGGACGAACCGTGCGAGGACGTGAAGAACGCCGACGACTGCACGGCACTGCTCGACGCGTTCATCTACATCGAGACGTCTTCCGCTGCTCTGCGCGTCTAGTGGTAATTCCATGACCTATAACCGCAGTAGTTCTTGGTATTATGGGGTTGAAAATTTTGTTTTGCGCTAGCGTAGCCTCCCCGTAATCCTTCAGTGGTATCGGAGCCAGGTTCTGCGTAGTTTTAGGTCTGGATCTAGGTTCATGAGATGGATCTACTTGATGCACGGTTTGATTAGATCAATTGGTTATAAAGGGTTGAAGTAGATTACATCGGATATGACTGAAGAGATTAGTTCGTCCTTCTCTGTTATGTGCGTGACTTGCCCCTACCGGCTGGAATCACCATCGGGGCTAACTGCGTACACAACCAGCAGATTGATGTAACAGATCGACGTCATGAGTGTAATCTTCTTCGGGTCGAAAGTCTCGGATTTGGGTTGATTTGATCAACCGCATGAGATTTTCAGTGGAATTTCCATACATACGATGCATGGGACCACCGTGGCTATCTGCTGTAGTGGCGAACATATAGAAACGTGTTTGTCTAACCTGTTTTTGCAGGACATCTTGTGATCGGTATGGCTATTGTGTGTATATGATGCATATTAATGAATTATTCATGACCTGCGTGTCGTGACCAGGGCAATACGGCTGGAGCCACATGTACTGTCCAAATTTAATGTAATGACCTGCGTGTCAACATGTGATGATCCAAAGCGTATATGTAATTTGTTTACCAGCATACGTTAGATAGGTCTTGAAGGACTCATCACCTGAAGGATGGCATACCTATATCATGGAGATGGAGATCATCGTGATGGACAGATTATTGGAGATGGGGATCACCATGTGACAGCAAGCCATACCGAATCACAACTGTTGTGTGAATGCCATTCTTAATGTTCTACTTGTTCATATTGCATATATGTCTTTGCGTGCGATGATATAAGTAGGACGATCCCTCATAAATGTTTAAGCTTAAATGCCTCTCCAAACCTTGCACTATCATAAGTCTTGTACAATTGGTGGTGGGTCTATGAAATTAGGGTGCCACCAGTTTTCCTTGACTAGATTGGTTTGTATCGGATACGAACTGCACAAAGGGTTGGTTAACTTAAACAAAGTCAGCTTAATGGTTAAGGACTTTGGGGCATAAGGTTGGGAGCCGAGACATAGAGATGTCACCCAACAACAGAAGTCATATATATGATATGATTAGCAAGGAGTTGCTTACCGATCTACCTTGTCTTCTAGCGGTGATGCTAAAGCTCACTAGTAGACTTGTTAGTTGTGGGTTCTGAATCACTAAGTATCAATCGAGGGATATTGATTTTAGTGGGAGTAGACTATTGAATGTTTAATATGATTTACTCTGTCATGGATATTTTTGTCTTAGTATTTTGCATTATTTTGTTGTAGATAAATGGCACCTAGCACACCAACATTTACTTTGCGATCAATTCTTGAAAAGGATAAGTTAAATGGAACAAACTATACGGATTGGATCCGTAACCTGAGAATTGTTCTCAGGGCTGAAAAAAAGGAAGACGTTCTAGACACCCCACTGCCAGAGGATCCTGGTGAAAATGCAACTGCTGCAGCTAAAACCGCTTACAAGAAAGCAATGGATGCTAATCTTGAAGTGAGTTGCCTAATGCTTGCTTGCATGGAGCCTGAGCTACAGATGCAGTTTGAGACAAACCATGAGGTGCACGATATGATCGTGGCGCTCAAGGATATGTTCCAGACTCAGGCTAGGACTGAAAGGTTCAATGTGTCCAAAGCCTTTCTGGAATGCAAGCTAGCAGAAGGTGCAGCAGTTGGGCCACACGTAATCAAAATGGTTGGTTATAGTCAGAGGTTGGAGAAGCTAGGCTTCCCAATAAGCCAAGAGTTGGCCACTGACTTCATTTTGGCATCTCTTCCGCCCAGCTATGGAAACTTCATCACGAACTACCATATGCATGGGGCGGAGAGGGGCCTCAATGAACTATGTGGCATGCTGAAAACAGCAGAGGGGGACATAAAGAAAAGTGCTGGTAGCAGCAGCCATGTGATGGCGGTCCAAAACAAACCCAACTTTAAGAAGAAGGGTAAATCTCAAAAGAAGAAGGGCAAGGCAAAGGATACAGTATCCAAGCCAAATCAAAAGCCCAAGGCTGGACCAGCTGCAGATGCAGAGTGCTTTTATTGCAAAGAACTTGGTCACTGGAAAAGGAATTGCAAGCAGTACATGGCCTCTATTAAGGATCGCGGCGGTATGGGTACAGCCGCAACAGGTACACTTGCTATTCACATTACAGAAATTTTTCTTGCTGATTCTTATATTAATTTTTGGGTATTTGATACCGGATCGGTTGCCCATATTTGCAATTCGATGCAGGGAATGATAAGAAGTAGAAGCGTGAAAAGAGGAGAAGTTGATTTCCGGGTAGGCAATAATGCAAGAGTTGCTGCGTTGACCGTCGGGACGATGCAACTCCACCTCCCATCAGGATTTATTTTGGAGTTAAATAATTGTTATCTAGTTCCTAGTATGAGTCGAAACATTATGTCTCCTTCATGTTTGATGAAGGATGGTTATTCATTTGCGAGTGAAAACAATGGTTGTGTGATCTCTAAGAATGGCATGTTTATGGCTTTTGCATCCATTATGAATGGGTTATTCATTTTAAATCTTGATGATGCACCTATCTGTAATATTAGTGCTAAAAGGCCTCGGCCTAATGATTTAAGTCCTACCTACATGTGGCACTGTCGTTTGGGTCATATAAGTGAGAATCACATGAAGAAGCTTCATTCTGATGGGCTTTTAACTTCGTTTGATTTTGAATCATACGAGACATGTGAAGCTTGCTTACTTGGTAAGATGACCAAGGCGCCTTTCATGGGTTTACCGGAGAGGACATTAGATTTATTGGAACTCATACATACTGATGTGTGCGGACCAATGAGTACGACAGCTAGGGGAGGATTCTAATACTTCATAACCTTCACTGATGATTTTAGTAGATATGGGTATGTCTACTTAATGAAACACAAGTCTGAATCCTTAGAAAAGTTCAAAGAGTTTCAGAATGAAGTAGAAAATCAGCGTGGCAAGAAAATTAAAGCACTGCGATCAGATCGTGGAGGTGAATATTTGAGTCATGAGTTTAGCAATCATCTAAAGAGTTGTGGAATTGTTCCACAGCTTACGCCGCCTGGAACGCCTCAGAGGAATGGCGTGTCTGAGCGACGTAATCGGACTTTATTGGATATGGTTCGATCAATGATGAGCCAGTCGGACCTACCTTTGTCGTTTTGGGGATACGCTCTAGAAACAGCAGCTTTCACACTAAATAGGGTACCGTCTAAGTCCGTAGTTAAGACACCATATGAGATGTGGACTGGGAAGACTCCCAGTTTGTCTTTTTTGAAGATTTGGGGTTGTGAGGTTTATGTCAAGCGACTTTAGTCGGATAAACTCACTCCAAAATCGGACAAGTGCATGTTCGTGGGATATCCAAAGGAAACTTTAGGATATTACTTTTACCACCGGTCAGAGGGCAAAGTGTTTGTCGCCCGGAACGGTGTGTTCTTAGAGAAAGAGTTTCTCAAAAGAGAGAAAAGTAAACAAAAGGTGTATCTTGAAGAAGTTCAGGATGAGCCAGTGGGACAAGATTCAACAAGTGATGCTAATGTAGCAGAACAAGTTGAGACGTCTATGGCAAGAGAATCACCACCACAACCACGAAGGTCAGCAAGGCTTCACGAGGCACGAGGAGAAGTGCTATTGTTGGGCAATGGGGAAGTGTTGTTGTTAGAAAACGACGAACCTGCAACATATGCAGAAGCGATGATGGACCCAGATTCCGAGAAATGGCAAGTCGCCATGAGATCCGAGATAGATTCCATGGAAGAAAATCAAGTTTGGAACTTGGTTGACCCGCCTGATGGTGTTAGACCCATAGAATGCAAATGGATCTATAAGAAGAAGAAAGACATGGATGGAAATGTTCACATCTATAAGGCTCGACTTGTTGCAAAGGGTTTTCGACAAGTTCAAGGAGTTGACTATGACGAGACATTCTCGCCAGTAGCGATGCTTAAATCTATTCGGATCATTCTAGCTATTGCCACATATTTCGATTATGAGATTTGGCAGATGGATGTCAAAACAGCTTTCCTTAATGGAAACCTAGATGAGGACGTGTATATGATACAGCCCGAGGGTTTTGTCGATCCGATCAATGCTGGAAAGATATGCAAACTTCAGAAATCCATTTATGGGTTGAAGCAAGCATCTCGGAGTTGGAACATTCGTTTTGATGAAGTGATCAAAGGGCTTGGTTTTCATCAGAATGAAGAAGAAGCTTGTGTTTACAAGAAGAAAAGTCGGAGCGCTGTTGTATTTCTGATCTTGTATGTGGATGACATAATATTGATTGGGAATGACATTCCTATGCTGGAGTCCGTCAAGGCTTCATTGAAAAAGAGTTTTTCTATGAAGGACTTAGGGGAAGCAGCATATATTTTGGGCATAAGGATCTATAGAGATAGGTCGAAGAGGCTTATAGGATTAAGTCAAGATACGTACATTGACAAGGTTTTGAAACGGTTCAACATGGAACAGTCCAAGAAAGGGTTCTTACCTATGTCACATGGTATACACCTTAGCCAGATGCAATGTCCTGCGACGACTAATGAGCGGGAGCGCATGAGTAAGGTACCATACGCCTCAGCAATTGGATCAATCATGTATGCCATGATAAGTACACGCCCAGATGTTTCATACGCTATAAGTGCTACGAGTAGGTACCAGGCTGATCCAGGTGAGGGTCACTGGACAGCGGTAAAAGGCATTCTTAAGTACTTAAGAAGGACTAAAGATATGTTCCTGGTATATGGGGGTAAGGAGGAGCTCGTTGTAACTGGTTACACCGATGCTAGCTTCCAAACTGACCAAGACGAGTTAAAATCGCAATCAGGTTTTGTGTTCACAATAAATGGTGGTGCTGTTAGTTGGAAGAGTTCCAAACAGGAGACTGTGACTGATTCTACAATAGAAGCCGAGTACATTGCAGCTTCTGA
Organism: Zea luxurians; assembly: GCA_029449295.1. Lineage (NCBI taxonomy): Eukaryota > Viridiplantae > Streptophyta > Magnoliopsida > Poales > Poaceae > Zea > Zea luxurians. The sequence goes on from JAOPSE010000014.1 coordinate 24,188,502, forward strand.
ATCTGCGAAGGAAGGTGTTTGGATAAGGAAGTTCCTCATCGAGCTTGGTGTGTTTCCTAATGCTTCTAGTCCATTGAACCTCTACTGTGACAACAATGGGGCTATTGCGCAAGCTAAGGAGCCAAGGAACCACCAGAAAAACAAACACGTACTGCGGAAGTTTCACCTCATACAGGAATTCATTAGGCGGGGTGAGATAAAGATATGCAAAATACATACAGATTTGAATGTTGCTGATCCTTTGACAAAACCTCTTCCACAACCTAAGCATGAGGCACACATGAGATCTATGGGTATTAGATATCTTCTAGATTAACTCTAGTGCAAGTGGGAGACTGTTAGAAATATGCCCTAGAGATAATCATAGAGATGAGCATATTTCTTTGTATCCATGATATATATATTGCTTAATTGAATATCCATGGAAGGCACCTTGTATTGATTAGCAATTATGTGAATTGTTTGTGAGATTCTTTACTTATATGGTTATTCTAAATGATGTCCCTAGTCAGAGTCGATGACTAGCACATGTATTAGTTGATGACTACATTTCACAAGTCATGAACATGGAGATGTTAAACTAATAATGTGGGCGCATGTATGACATGAGGCTGGACCGACCCAACGTGAGATATTGTAATATAGTTCTCTTTTTGCAACATGAATACTGTATCCTTAGACCTGAGATTGTCGCATGTTCTCAAGATGTGAATTGACTTACTTAGGGACTATCAAACGCTATTCCGTAACTGGGTAGTTATAAAGGTAGTTTTGGGTTTGTTAGGAAGCATGCTGTGAGGCATGGTCAGTCAAGATGGAATTTGTCCCTCTCTTTGTGAGAGAGATATCTCTGGGCCCCTCGAGTGATTGGATCAAGAAATGCATGCCGTGCTAGGGTTAAGAGTTAACCATTGAAAGGATTCCAATTCACAGTATCGAGAAAGAGAGGTCAGCTTAGAGCCAGACCAAATATCGTGAGACAAATGGAACAGCATGTACGTAATGTTGCAATGGTTCGTCTGATATGATCTTTACGTGCGCATAGGAGTTGACATGTCTTGCTAGAGGCCGTTGTCAATTATTGGGCCAAGTAAGAGTACTCGGGCTATGTCTATTTGTACGTGAACCTATAGGGTCACACACTTAAGGGGAAGGAAGCCTAACTCGGATTAGATCCGAAATTAGACTGGGCTTTAGGGTTACTGATGGGCCTCTGTCCACCATAACGCCTATATATTGAGGGGCAGGGGCGCGGTTAGGCTTAACCTAATTCGCCACCAGCAAACGAGCAGCCACCGCTCACCTCTCGCCCTCGCCAAGCCGCCGTCGCGAACCTAGCAGTTCGGTACGTGGCGCTTCCTCCCTGTATGTGTGGATACCTCGGAGGTGCTGCATCTGGAGCACTAGGACGAACCGTGCGAGGACGTGAAGGACGCCGATGACTGCACGGCACTGCTCGACGCGTTCGTCTACATCGAGACGTCTTCCGCTGCTCTGCTCGTCTAGTGGTAATTCCATGACCTATAACCACAGTAGTTCTTGGTATTATGGGGTTGAAAATTTTGTTTTGCGCTAGTGTAGCCTCCCCGTAATCCTTCAACTCTATCGGGCAGTGATTGAGTATGTCTTGACATGCTTTCGGAGCCACGACCCTGCCATATCCTTGGCGCCGGTGATTGCTGGTCCGGTAGCCACCACAGAAGACGTCGCTTGGGAGAGCGTACAAGATGTCGTGGAGCTGGTGGCGGAGCGCTTCCAGCGTAATCCTACTAACGACGAGTAGCCGAATCTGCAGAGACAAGACAAGGGTCCCACTGGGGAGCGGCTTGTAATAACTTTTGGCTATGAAACATACTTTAAGTACTGTTAATCAAACACCAGTGAAACTTATCTTGTATGTTATTTGTCCTTGTTGTGTGTAGCGTTACTAACTTCCCCCTGGGAGGTAGGCTCGACATGTCGAGGCTGGATACCAGTATACCTAAGAGAAAATTGGTTGCCCGGTCCCTAGGAGGTAGTCTCTACGGTTTGAGACTACCTACATCTGGATTGGGACCTGGACCTGCACAGAGCTTCGGCTTTGAAGTGTTAGGAGCACACCCATAAGACCCATCGTCTGGTATCTGCCATCCTTTGATTCATGCAACAGGACCTGCAAGATCACAGTTCCAAATACTAGAGTACCTGTCGCAGAGTGGTGGAGCGTGAAGGCTTAGGGTACGGAACCAGGCTAAGCGGCTACACAGCTCTAGACCACTCCAGGAGACGAGCACCCATTCTGTGGAACTGGTCCATAGGTTACCAGACCCCCTGCGGCAGTGGAGGGGTCCTGAACTGCAAGCCTGGCTACTCAATTCGGATGTCATCATACCAGCAAGGGTGGGAAACTATATGGGTGGGTTAGATAAAAAAATAATGCTTGAAAACTGTAGCAGAATAAAACCGTCACAAAAGCACATCTGGGGGATAAATCTCTTCCTTATAACTTGATATACATGGGTGCAGACCAACAGGCCGGGCTTACGAGGGCGGACCTCACCGGATTGACATACACATATGCACAACCCAGTTACAAAGGAAGAAAATTCAACCCCCCAGTTTTGCTTCTATGGATAGAACTTATGGAGATGCTCTATATTCCAGGGGTTGGGAAGAGGCACTCCTTCAGTTGTGGCAAGGCGGACACACCCGGGTCGGCATATTTCCGTCACCTTGAAGGGTCCTTCCCAGCTGGGGGAGAGTTTGTGGAGCCCTTCTCGGTTCAGTACTCGCCTTAGGACTAGGTCCCCGACCCTGAGCTCCCTACTATGCACAAACCGCTGGTGGTAGCGCCTAAGCGCTTGGTTGTACCGTGCATTTCGGATCGTCGCTCGCCATCTACATTCGTCGATGAAGTCCATGTCCTCATGCCGTAGCTGTTCCTGCATAGACTCATCAAAAGACTAGACCGTGGGGAGCCCATAATGATTTCCGGGGGTAGGCAGGCTTCAGCCCCGTAGACCAGGAAGAACGGGGTCTCTCCGGTAGCTCGGCTGGGTGTGGTCCGGTTCCCCCATAGTACGGATGGAAGCTCGTTGACCCAATTTGCACCATGCTTTTTCAAGCAGTCATAAGTGTGTGTCTTGAGTCCCCTGAGGATTTCTGTGTTTGCCCTCTCAACCTGGTCGTTGCTCTTGGGATGAGCCACAGACGCAAAGCAGAGCTAGGTGCCGATGCCCTCGCAATACTCCTAGAAGAGCCGACTTGTAAACTGGGTCCCGTTGTCCGTAATGATATGGCTTGGGACCCCAAATCTACAGACAATTGACTTGAGGAAGGCAACAGCAGCACCCTGTGTGATACTGACCACAGGAGTGGCTTCTAGTCACTTTGTGAACTTGTCGATAGCGATGAAGAGGAAACGGTACCCGCTGACGGCCCTGGGGAATGGTCCCAGGATATCCACCCCCCATACGGCGAATGGCCAGGAGGGTGGAATCATTTGCAGAGCCTGAGCCGGTGTGTATCTGGTTTGCATGGAACTGACATGCTTTGCAGGACTTTTCCAACTCAGCTGCATACTGGAGAGCGGTTGGCTAGTAGAAGCCATGTCGGAAGGCCTTACTGACCAGCGTGTGGGATGACGAATGACTTCCGCACTCACCTCCATAGATCTCCGTGAGCAACTCATGGCCCTCCTCCAGGGTGATGCACCGCATGAGAATGTCGTTGGCGCCACGGTGGTAGAGATCCCATTCTACCACCGTGTATCGTGTAGCCAACCGCACTATGCGTTCCGCGGACACATGATCTTCAGGAAGGATATTTTCCTTCAGGTAGTCCCGGATCTCGGAGATCCATGCATCGGGACCACTCTGAGCTACTGGCTATGGCGCTAAAAGGTTGGTGGGACCCTCTATAGCACACACAATCCTTGGTGGGTTCTACAGATGTAACGCCACCAGGACCGCTAGCTTCGAGGTGCTAGGCTCACCCCCTTCGCCCGGCACGACAGGCTAGGCGGTAGGTCTCAGCAGCCGTCTTTCGAAGACGCCCTCGGGAACGGGTGCCCAAGTTGATGCCCTCGTGGAGAATTCATCTGCCGCTGAGTTGTTAGCCCGAGGAACATGTTGCAGTTCTAGGGCAATGAAGTCCTTTTCCAGCTTCCTTACGTGGAGGAGGTAAGCTGCGAGCCTGGGCTCGTTGCAGCTACATTCTCCGTGGACCTGCTTGATGATCAGCTGGGAGTCCCCCTTCATGAGGAGTTGGCGGATCCCTAGGGATAGGGACGCAGACAAGCCGAAGATTAGTGCTTCGTACTCTGCCATGTTGTTGGTGGCCTTCAACTCAAGGTGCACCATGTACTTCACTTGATCTCCTCTTGGGTCGATGAGGACCACCCCAGCACCGCCACCTTGCTGGCGGGCAGACCCGTCGAAGAAAAGCGTCCAGTGGGGCTCCGTGAAGACCGAGACCCTGGGCTCCGCAGGTGTGGGGTCCGAATCGGGATCCGGACCCCTAGGAGCGCTCGGGGAGGGGTCCACTCCACGATGAAGTCAGCCAGAACCTAGCTCTTGATAGCGTGGCGAGGCTAGAAGTCCAGTTGGAACTCAGCAAGCTCCGCAGCCTACTTGGCGATGTTGCCTGTGGCGTTAGAGTTGTGGAGGATGACCCTTAACGGGAAGGAGGTCACCCCCACGAACCTGTATGCCCTGAAAATAGTGGTGCAGCTTCCTGGACGCAACAAGCACATCATAGATAAGCTTGTGCATCTCAAGGTACCTGGCCTTTGCCTCATGGAGGACCTCGCTGACGTAGTAGACCGGCTTCTGGATGGTCCGGACCCCTACCGTTGGTCCCGAGTCCTCAAGCTCCGTGGTGGTCGAACCATCACCTTCTCCTAGGGGAACTTTCTGACTCCCCTAGGGATGTTGTGTCGTCCTTTTGATGACTTGCACCATGCTCACCGCCTCTGTAGCCGCTGCAATGTACAAGTACAGCGGCTTTCCTGGCTCCGGAGCTACCAGTATTCGTAGGGTCACAAGGTGCTGCTTCAACTCTTGGAAGGCTCGCTCTGCCTCCTCAGTCCAAGAGAATGGTCCGGACTTCCGCAAGAGCTTGAAGAAGGGTAGCGCCCTCTTAGTCATCCTTGAGATGAAGCGGCTAAGGGCGGCTAGTGACCCCGTAAGCATCTGGACATCCTTGAACCAGGCTGGAGGCCTCATTGCCTCAATTGCCTTGATCTTCTCTGGGTTTGCTTCAATGCCCCGGTGCGAAACCAGGAATCCCAACAACTTCCCTGTGGAGACACAAAAGACGCACTTCTCCGGGTTCAGCTTCGTGCGTGTTGCCCGCAGCTTGTCAAAGACCACGGTCAAGTCTTCCACTAGGGTCGACCCTCTCTTAGTCTTGACCACGATGTCATCGACGTATATCTCTATCCTGTCCCTAATCAGGTCCCCGAAGGTCTTACTCATCGCCCGTACAAATGTGGGCAAGGCATTTTTCAGACCGTAAGGCATTACAACATAACAGTAAAGCTCATCCACTGTTACAAAAGCAGTATGCTTCCTATCTTCCCTAGACATCTAGATCTGATGAAAACCAGAATAAGCATCTAAGAAGGACAAGAGATCACACCCGGAGGTAGAATCCACGATTTGATCTATTCGTGGAAGTGGATATAGGTCCTTGGGACAAGCCTTATTAAGGCTGGTGTAGTTGATGCACATCCAAAGCTTCCCATTTGCTTTGGGAACGATTACTGGATTGGCCAGCCATACTGGTGATGGGCCTCTTCGATGAAGCCAGCGTGTAGCAGCTTCCGGACCTCCTCACGGATGAAATCCTGTCGCTCAACGGACTGTCTCCAAGGCTTTTGACTCACCGATTTGGCGTCAGGGTGGATCTTCATATGGTGCTCAATCACCTTCCTAGGGACACTAGGCATCTGTGATGGTTCCCATATGAATACGTTGGCATTTGCCAAGAGGAAGGCGACGAGCGCGAGTTCCTATTTCTCCTCCAGATTGCCTGCGATGCGGGTAGTCTGGGAGGAATCCACGCCGAATTGGATGGCCTTGACGGGATCACCATCTCTTCTAGATGGCTGCACCTTTGACACCTTGGTAGGCACCTTGGTACCGAAAGTCAAGGGGTCCCTCCCTCCGTCATCCGGGCGAGCAGTTTTTGCCGCCAGGGCATGCAGCTTCTCGATAGCCGCAAGCGCAGCGGCACGGTCACCACGCACGGTGAGGACCCCAGCTAGGGATGGCATCTTGAGGACCAAATACCCGTAATGGGCAATGGCCATAAACCGGTACAGGGCCGACCTGCCAATGATGGCATTGAAAGGGAGGTTAACCTCCGCGACGTCGAACTGGACATTCTCTGTGCGGAAGTTCTCCTCGGTCCCGAATGTAATAGGGAGTGCGATGCTCCCAAGGGGATACACTGGTAGAGGGCCCACTCCAAAGAATGGACAAGAGGGTCCCAGTCAGGAACCTAGAATCTGCAGCTCCTTGAACGCAGCATGACTGATGACGTTGAGCCCAGCCCCACCGTCAATTAGGACATGATGCAGCCGCATGTTGGCGATGACAAGGGCGGTGATGACTGGTAGTATATCGGCCCCTGCCATGTTTTTGGGGCAGTCGGATGCCCCAAAGGAGATATTAGTGCTCCTCCACTACTGATGTGGAGCTGCCTTGGGGACCCCTGGGACCGCCGAAAGGACCTCACGGTGCAGGGACTTCACGTTCCTACGGGAGGTGAGCTACCAACTCCCACCATACATCACGTACAACTTCTTGCGGCGGTCATTGTCATCACCGGAGTCGGAATCTTCTGTGAAGACGTCCTTAAGGACCCCCTCAGGGGACTGATACCCTAGGTCTCGTTCTCCCGCGGCCATGTCACCTTTGTCGACCTTCTCCTTGCTAGGTCGGCGACGAGGTGGCGAGCCATCCTTGGAGGCCGGCTCGCGCCACTCACTGACGCGCTTCACGAGCTTGATGATTTCTCGGCACTCCGAGGCGCTGTGGCAACTGTTGGGGTGGACAGGGCATGACCCACTGTTCCCACCCTATTGCCATAGGCGCTTGCCGCGCTCGTTCCGGCCCCCAGCCGTGGCTGTAGCGACCGTAGCAGCAGACTGCGGCCTATCATGGCCGCGGTTCTTCTTGTTGTTGTTGTTGCCGCCATGGGCAGCGGCACCCGAGCCACCCGTCTAGGTAACTTCGGTCTATGGTGCCGAGTGCCATGCATGGCCCTCAGCGGCTCTGACACATTTGTCGGCCAGAGCGAAGAGCGTGGTGACAGTTTCCACGTCATGCGTCGTCAACTTCTCCAACATCTTTTCATCATGCACCCCCTGTCGGAAAGCAGTGATAATAGAGGCATCAGAGACGCGAGGTATGGTCCCAAGTTCCTTGGTAAAGCGGGAGATGAAAGCCCGGAGATTCTCCCCGAGTTCCTGCCTTACGGCATGGCGATGAGCCTCCACACCATGCTGCTGATAAGCACTAGCGAAGTTCGCTGTGAACCGCGCACAGAGCTCTTCCCAGGAGTAGATGGACCCTGGGGTAAGGTTCATGAGCCAGGTCTGGGCCGGCTCGGTCAAGGCTACATGGAAGTTGCTCGCCATCACGGCGGTGTTTCCACCAGCTGCCGTAATGGCGGTGACATAGACCTGCAATAATTCCGACGGGTTTGATGTACCATCGTACTTCTCCGACAGGTGTGGCCAGAACTTGGGTGGCCAAGTCGCCGCGCGGTGATGATCCGCTAGTGCGACAACAGCCTATGCCGACCAATGGGACACCCGTGTGGATTCGGGCGCTCCTTGGAGTTTGTGGCGTGACTGGAGCAAAGTCCTGGTCGAGATTGCGACCCTCGAAGTTTTGCCGGCGCTCACGCGCCCTCTCCAGAGAGACTTGTGCGTCCTCGCCGCACGCCTACGGTTGAGTTCTGCCCGCAGGTCATCAGGCCTCTCCAGAGAGATTGGAGCATCCTCGCCGGCACGCCTGCGGTTGAGCTCCACCCACAGGTCGTCCGTCCGTGCGGCCTTCACTGAGGGTGAGCGCACAGACACCGACGCCTCATGTTGACACCGGAATGACCAAGGCCTGGGCCTGGCCGAGCTAGAATGCGCCATGCCGAGGAGACGGTCGACATCGTCACGCCACTGCTTCATGGCCCCCGGCGAGGCCGTGGAACTTGCAGGGTGGCGCAGCAACTCCCTAGCTGCAGACAACGCCCTAGGAGCAACCCTTGATGGAGCCCTAGATGTGTGCACAGGCGTGTGCTGCTGCGCAGCGTGCACAGCAACAGCACCAGGCCCAGGGCGGTTGGAGCCCTGTGGCATGGAAGATGCAGCCTCTTCCTCCATCAGGAAGTCCTTGGGAGACAAGTCGCGGTGCTCGACAATCTGAACTATCGTGTCGAGCAAGAAAACAAGCAAAAAACCTAAAGCCAAAGCCCCCTACCTGGCGTGCCAAATGTCGGAGAGAAAATCCTTCGCCCGGGTGGCGGAATGCACCTGCCCTAATCTTAAGATGAGGAGGGGGCCTAAGCGTTTTGCCTATTAGGTGGATTTGGGATGAACACAAGAGCACACGAGGGATTATAGTGGTTCAGGCCACCGGAGCGTAATACCTTACCTCCACTGTCTGTATGTTGTATTGAGTGTGTAAGCCTGAGCGTGTGAGCTTATGAGTCTATGTCTGAGAGTCTATCCCTTGTAGTGTTGTGTCCCTTCCCTTTTATAGTTTAAAGGAGGTACATACAAGGATGCTGAGTCCCGACATGTGGGCCTAGGAGCATAATGGTAGAAATACATTATGTGAATAGTAAATGCTGACAGTACACATGGATCCTCCGCCTTAGTAACTTATGAGTAATCAGCGGGAGTCATGATGACCGTAGACCATGCAGCATTGATAGTCAAAACATGCGAGTAATGGTGAGTAACAGCTCGGCCCACATATCATGGACTGAGCATGCCGCCTATCAGTGGAATGGACAGGCGCACGTCTTATCCGCAATGACTGAGGAGGCGCACGTAGCCCAGAGGCGTCATGCTAGGTTCCGCCCGTTGGCTTATGCCACGCGCAGTATGCCACATGGCAGCATCGGGTCTCCGCCTGAGCGAGGAGCAGGAGTGTATGCGGACAGGTCCGGATCCCACCAGACCAGATCTGGACACGTGTCAGCACCGGACCCCCGCCTGGGCCCTGATTAAGGCCCGGGTGTGCTCTGTCCTGGAACCCTGAGGCCCTACTGTGGGTGGCCCGGACCCCATTCGGGGGGGGTCCGGATCCCATTCTAGGGGTCCGGTCCGTACACGTGGAGGTCCTGGACCAATCTTGGAGGTCCAGACTGTATATCCAGAGGTCCGGCACTTTCCCATGGGGGTCCGGGTTCACTGTTGACACCTTGGAGTATATCACTTTGTCTGGACACATGGCGGCCCCAGACCCGCCCATGTGGTGGGGTCAAGCGCTGTTGCGGACCCAGAGTAGTCGCTCGATGCTGGGGCAAGTCATGGCCTGGTCCCACATACAGCTCTTTTACCACGCGACTAAAGATAGTCGCGTGGGTACTGCGTCTTTATATAGTAGCAAGGGGTACCGTAGTTTCAGGTTAACGACACATATAATGCTGAAGTTTTGTATTTTGCATTTATATTCAAATTTATCAGACGAGTTTAAGTTTGAAAATTAGAATTTAAAAGGAAAATGGAAAGAGAAGTATGAAAAAGGAATGAAATAGAAATGGAAAGCATATACATTACAAAGAAAAATATACATAAATAGTTATAATTCTTTATGCTAGCACTTTATTTAAGCACTCGATTTCTGTGACGAATTTGAATTCAAATATCAGATTTTTGAAAACAAAATAAGAAAAATAGAAAAAAATAAAGAATAGGAAAAGCAAAACATACTTTGGGCCAAAACCCTAGCGTGCGGCCTAGCTAACCATACCTTTTCCCCCACCGCGCGGCCCAAGTAACTCACCCGCGCGCCCTAGCATCATTGACAAGTGGGCCCCCTCGGCCAGCACACACCGCATGCGCCTGAGTTGGCTTTCTTGTCACTGACAGTGGGACCCACATGGCCAGTCGTCCCCGCGCCGCGCGCTCTTGTGACCCTCACTGACGGACCAGGCCTGTTCGCCAGCGGGTCTCGCTGCACCGCTGCCATGTGGGCCTAGCACGTCAGACGTCTTCCTCCTACAAAACAGAACGTGGAATAGTGCATGCGGATTGGTTCAGCACTGTGATCTCCGGGGACCGAACCGCCGAGGTGAGATTTGGGCTCGGGTTCCGATTACTCTGGTCGTGCTCCTCGGAGTATACAATCGGGACCGCTCCTCCCCTTATTCACCATGCTCGGCGTGCACAGTGGGGTGATCGGTCCCGCCATGGTCGAACCACGGATTGTGTAGAGCTCCGGCCTCGATAGTTGGCTTGGGGATTCGCCGTGGCATCCCAATGGTGTGTGTGACCTCCCACCCATGGAACTGGACCGTGCGCCACCCAATTGCTCGTCGGATATCACGCGGCACCGCTGAATCGCACCTTGACGTGGCCAGCACCGCTCGGGCATCGATGTTTGGTAAGGATGCTTTCCCCTGCTTCACTTTTAGCCGCGCAATGTAGGTGCATTCGAGGTTGGGTTTGGTTGCCGGTAGGCTGGGTGGTGTCATCTGGCGAGCTTTGGGGGTGGAGCCCTGCCTCGCCGTCGTGTGCAAGCTACTGGGGGAGATGGTGGGGGGGAAGCGTGTGACAGTGGGGTCTGGCAGGGATGGTGAGGATTTGATCGGGGTCAAAGATGATATGAACTGTTCGATCTAAATGGATGGACGAGATTAGAAGTGGCGTTCAGATTCGGGCAAGTGAATCAGAGCCGTTGAGATTTGATCGGGTGGATCTGATGGGTTCCGTGGTATTTTAAATCGCTATCGTAGATCTTGGATCTAACGGTTGTGGGCGTGTACCGGTTCAGTTTATGGTTGATCTAATCCCGGCTGTTGGGATCGATCTGACGTTCTATATTAGAGCGTACCCCTTCGGCTGTATGGTTTTGCAAAAGAGTTCCTGGATTTATAAGATATCAACCCGCCATCCTAGCCCGTGGGAAAACCCTTGTACCGAGGTCCCTAGAGGTTGCAGTTTAACCCCTGAACTCTTCTGAATTTATGGTCGCAGTCCACTAATTCGGTGTAAATATAGATTTAATCCGAAAATTGATTATTATGTATAAAAATAAACCTAAGAATAGAAAGAAGTCATAGCTTTGTCATACTAACTTCAATTTGATCCATTCAAATTTTGTTATCTTCATATTAAAGTTGTCTCCATGATAATAATATCCATTTTAGTGTTTTCATAGGTAATTAAATATCCATTTTATAGCATTAACTTTAAGAATCAAGGTTAATAAGATAAGGTGAATCAAACTAGGACTATGGTCTAACTAAAATAGGATCCTTAATTAAGTCAAAACTTATATCAAAGTTGAATTAGTTAATTCTTTGATAGGTTTTCTCATATGATTTATATTAATCAACATAGAATATAGTTTTACTTACTTAATCATGAAAATCTTCTGAGAATCATAACTCGTTGACCATGACTCCGATTTTAGTGGTTCTCAAACCTACGATCTCGTTACAACGCGTAGAATATTATTATGCAGTTTGTGATTATGTTTGGCATGAAGTTAATTTTGCCAATACCATGTTTATTTGTATTGCTACGATTAGCAGTGAGGTCATGAGAATCTAAAAATCAACCTGGTACCTGGAATCTCAAGGCTAAGGCAAGTTGTGCCCTTGATCACTTTTCTTTACCCAATAATGTTCTCTATAATTATTTTGGCATGCATAGGCTTAAATTTGATGAGACCTAATAGGTTTCCCTAGACTTGTTTATCTCACACCTTGTCTACCACTGAACTTTTGGATAGTTATGCTATTGCTCTATATGGTTTTGGGATTAATATTAAATTATGATCATGTTCCAATTATATTGTTGTTTTAATTATTGTTTATGACAAGATCATTGTGTTAATTGGAACATGGAGCTTAACTTGAGAAACACGTGCCACCACAAGGGTGGAATGGGACACCCTTGGCAGACTGATTCAGAAAGATAGTGGAGGACTACCTTACCCGAAAGGGGAAGGAGCAGTCGGGGAGTAGGCGTGTAGGGAGGTTCTCGAGTTGATTTTGCTGTGATGGCGGTCAGACGAGGGATTCCTGCATAGCTCTTCCTAGAAACTGTAGCGGGTTTTCTGAAGCTAGTGAAACTTTGTAAAGGCCTCGTAGTGTTACCCTGCCTCCCTTCCTTGGTAGAGGTGTATGGGTTCCGATCAACCCCGTGGCAAATGGGTTACATGACTTGTGGGTAAAGGGTTCAACCTCTATAGAGTGTAAAACTGGTATACTAGCCGTGCTCGCAGTCATGAGCTGCTTAGGACTCTCGCATGATTAATTTATGGAATTAAATTCAAATTGTCATTTGCATCGCATTGTGGTTTATCATAAATTTTGATCTATTATTACTCTGATTTGGTATCTACTTATACTTAGTAATAGCTAATAAAATTTTGACCAACTTTAAAAGCAATGTTCAGCTTTAACCATCCTCTTAGGTAAACCTTACACTTCACATGGGCTCCCACATTTGGCGAGTTCATGCACATTATTACCCACAACTTGTTGAGCGATAAACGTATGTGAGCTCACCCTTGCTGTCTCACACCCCCATAGGTCAAGAACAGGTACCGTATCTGTGTTGGGGGCAGGGCGGTGCATCCGATGCCAGGTGCGAGGTGAAGCAGCCGGGTCGAGGGCAGGGAAGCATGACGTGCTACATCGACAATCAACGTGGGGTGGCGGCACCAGAGCCGGACGTGGCACGGTGGCACCAGTGTTGGGGGCGGGGCTGCCCGGCACGGGGCAGAGCAGCTTGGTCGAGGGTGGGGAGGCGGTGACCGGCTGAGGGTGGGGCTGAGCAGGCCGGGTGTGGGGAGGCAGCACCGGACAGAGCAACTGGCGGTGTTTGATCGGGCTCCTATAAATTTGTTATTTTCGACGGTCAGGGTGGGGGCTACCAAAAACAAATGGCTACTTTTCATCAGTTTTTGAAACCACCGAAATTGAAGGACTAATTTCGTCGCTAGGTCCTAGGCACTGAAAGAAGACTAGCCGCCGAAAATGACGCGGTGCATGTAACTTTCTTTATTTTGATCCTCCACCTTAATTTATATCTATTTGAATTAAATTCCTTCGTATACACACTTAGCAAACTTGTTACTCTATATTTATTGTGTTGGTCTTTAATCACCAAAATATTTATAGAAATACCACAAGCCACATTTCCCTTTCACTCACCTCCTGTGGATATTTTTAAAAATGTCCTTCCACCTCCATTCTAGAAAATCCTAGCTTATCATGTGAGCTTAACTCTTCATAAAATGCTAGCTTATCAATCTATCTTATTATTAAATAAATATTCTATAAGGTAGCCCTGAATACAATGTCAGAGTTGCCCTTAGGCCATCTCTAACTATTCACCCATCCAACTCTCTCCATTTGTACTTTGTATTCTATTTTATTATCTCCCACACAAGATTCTTCTCACTATAAGTTAGAGTGCGTTTGATTAAAAAGTCAACTAGAATGGAGCGGCTTCATTCTAATTTTTTAGAATAGAACCATTATATTCCACATTTGACAAACAGAACAGAGCCACTCTATTTTTTGTTTGGTTGAAGATTAGAAAAAAGAATAGAGCTGCTTCATTCTATGTTTAGTTGGAGTGCCATATGAGTGTAGAGGGTAGGAGAGGGAAAAGAGCGCTCGTATCCGGTCATTTTTGTGGAGTGGGAGCATTCAGTAAATTTTCAAATGGAGACTCCCGGAGCCATTTTCACTCCTCTTTTATTTGAAACCAAACATCCGAAAAATAGGAATAAAGTCACTCTGCTCTTCTCCACTATTCGACCAAACACACCCTTAACTTCTCCGACCATTCTCCCACTATCCCATTCCACATCAACTAACATCCTTTTATATCATATATAATTAATTCATAATACTTATTTGTTTACCCGGCACATCAAAGGAGGCGAACCCAAGTTAATACCCACCCACCAGCCCACGCGTCTTCCTCTATCTACAAAAAAAGCGACGGCGGCACACATACGCGTTGATCCTGGCTGTTGATGTGCCTGTGCAAGGTGGAGAGTGAGAGACATCAGACATGAGAGAGAGAGAGAGAGAGAGAGAGAGAGAGGTGATTCATGAAGGAGGTGACTGTCCGTGCGGGAGGAGGAGCTACTGGGCACCTAGGCCTCCTCGTGGGATTACCCGACGGTGGTGGCTCCGACCCAGAGTTCTTCTCTGATTTCGTTGACGCCAGCGCTAGGCCGCGAGCGCGGACGCGGATCTCGCCCACTCCGTAGAGCCCGTGGGGAATGGCCACGGGCGAGCATCTGCCGGATACAGGAAGCAGACTGCCACCCCACATATGGGGACTCTCCGAGCTTGGCTCCTTTAGGGTTGCGCCGTTGGACAGCGGTTGTTCGGTTATTTTAGTATTAACAACCATCCACATGTACTGACTGGGATGGATTAGAACATTCAATCCAATCTCAATACATATGAATTGGAGTCAATATATAGTACTCAAACAAAACCTTATAATAGAGGTAGCAGTGACGAGCGTTGGAGAAGGCATTACCCATCGAGAGAGTAGCAACGAATAAATACACTACCTAAACTTGCTTGAACAATGTCGCATGGGACAAGATATATATGTTTGCGAGGAATGAGGAGAAAAAACACATATTTAAAGTAATACTAGTCGGTTGCTGGTTGCGACGGCTTACATCAATACTTATGTAAACTATCCACCAAAAAATATAAAGACTTTTTATTAATTGTCTCTGCTCTTCGTATAATATTTTTTGATTTGGCTAAGTGATGTTATTGTTTACTCCATCCAACATGTATTGGTACAACACGGCCAATAAGTGAGCGATTAGAAGAGAGTTCACAACGACTGACTAAACGAACAAAGATTATAAAATGACATAATTCTACCATACACACACCAAATAAGAGAAAGTTTGTGAGCTCAAGTTTCTAAAATAAGTCACATGAACTTAAACTTATAAAAAAGATAGATCAAAATATAGTGTGATTGTTAAAGTAAGGCATCAATAAAAACTGGATACGCTCTATATAAATTATGCTACTTCGTAGCAATTACTAACGTTAAAAATCAACAAATAACCTTTCATTTTACTTGTTAGTGTGATAAATCATTGTTACTTCCATCCAATTCAGCAACCCCAAAACATCATGGAGTCTATTGCATCAATATGGTCTCAGAAACGACCTAATACTTGCAAAAGCCAAAAACGTCGTGTCGTGCTTAGGGCTGTAGCCTCGGACCCGTAGTGCTGGCCCGGCTCGGCCCGACACGATCATATTTTTTTTATTTTATAAAAAAAACGTAGATACATATATACAAATTTATATTCAATATTAAAACATCTGAGTATGATGTTCTACTTGGTTAGACAGCTTCACTTAATGTCTCCTGCCCCTCCTTCTATCAAGGTATGGGTTCAAACCCCACCTCTTGCACCATTTTTTACATTTTATGTTGATTTATTTAATCAAATGGGCTAACGGGCTGGCCTAGCACAGTCAGCAGGCTGGCATGACGTGCCTGGGCCAAAGTTGTGGCCCGTGCCGGGCCGCCGCCGGGCTGGCCCGGCACAGTCAGTAGGCTGGCATGACGTGCTTGGGCCAGAGTTGTGGCCACGTGAGTGTCTGGCCCATGTCGGGCCACCGCCGGGCTGGCCCGGCACAGTCAGCAGGCTGGCATAACCTGTCTAGGCTAGAGTTGTGGCCCGCGGGTGTCTGGCCTGGGCCGGGCCGCCGTTTGCCATCTATAAGGCGTGCAGCGGGTTAATTTGATCCACCCACTACCAATCCTTAAACATTTCTTGAAACCACACTAGATTAGTATCGCAGTGCTCGTCAATCATTTCATCCCCTACAATATCGACAAGTCCATAAGCTTTGGCTTCATCTGCTGACATAAAAACATCCCTTCCATGTTTTCGGATACAACCCAAAAAGGCTTGCTTGTTCTTAGTGCATAAACCCTTGTGATCATTTCGCAAACTTTGTGTAACTCTTCCACTTCTAGTAAAAATTCTGGTGTCCTTGCCTGATAATAAGCACTAGCAGGTTGGTGAAGCATAATCCTAGCGTGAGGCAATGCTATACGCTTGGTGGGTTATCCTCCAAGCAGAATGAAGGAGGCCATGGACGCAGCTTATTCCGAGCCATATTGTATATATATCAGAATGCGAGTCCGAAAGAGAGGGTGAAAACAATCACAAGGAAATGAAGCGGATGACACGGTGATTTGTTTTACCGAGGTTCGGTTCTTGAGAACCTACTCCCCGTTGAGGTGGTCACAAAGACCGGGTCTCTTTCAACCCTTTCCCTCTCTCAAACGGTCACTTAGACCGAGTGAGCTTTCTTCCTTGATTTCCCGGGTCACTTAGACCCCACAAGGACCACCACACAATTGGTGTCTCTTGCTTTGCTTACAAGGCTTTGAGAGTAAGAATGAGAGAAAGAAAAAAGCCAACCAAGCAACAAGAGCAACAAAAGAACACAAGTCGATCTTCTCACAAGTCCTAAAACTAGAGTTGAATTGTGGACTTTGATTTGATCGGAGGCTTTGATTTGTGCCTTGGAGTGTTGTGTATTGCTCTTGTATTGATTGAGGAGTAGTGAATGCTTGGATGGTTAGAGTGGAGGTGGTTGGGGGTATTTATAACCCCAACCACCAATTCAACCGTTGGGGGAAGGCTGCTGTCGATGGGCGCACCAGACAGTCCGGTGAGGATAGTCCGATGAGCCACCGGACATTGTCCGGTGCGCCAGCCATGTCACCCAACCGTTAGGGTTCTGACGGTTTCGACTGTTAGAGCTCTGACTTTTGGTGCATCGGACAGTCCGATGCCGCACCGGAGAGGCACTGTTCACTGTCCGGTGCGCCTTCTGGCGCTGCTCTGACTCTGCGTGAACTGTCCGCGCACTGTAGCTTCTGCAGGCGACCATTGGATCCGACCGTTGCGCTGCCCAGTCGTTACAGTGCTGGCACAATCGGACAGTCCGATGAATTATAGTGGAGTGGCTCTCCAGAAACTCGAAGGTGAAGAGTTTGAGTTGCTCGACCCTGGTGCACCGGACAGTCCGGTGCGCCAGACCAGGGAGCTCTTTGGTTCCTTTTTGCTCCTTTCTTTTGAACCTAGCTTGAACTTTTATTGGTTTGTGTTGAACCTTTAGCACCTGTAGGACACATAATCTAGAGCAAACTAGTTAGTCCAAATGTTTGTGTTGGGCATTCAACCACCAAAATTATATTTAGGAAAGGTTAAACCCTATTTCCCTTTCAATCTCCCCCTTTTTGGTGATTGATGCCAACACAAACCAAAGCAAATATATAAGTGCAGAATTTGAACTAGTTTGCATAAGGTGAGTGCAAAGGTTACTTGGAATTAAACCAATTTATCATTTCAATATTTATCATTTCAATAAATATGCATGGATTGCTTTCTTTATTTTACATTTTGGACCACGCTTACACCACGGTTTTGTTTTTGAAAATTCTTTTGGAAATTCTTTTGAAAGTCTTTTTGCAAATAGTCAAAGGCATATGAGTAAGATTTGCAAGAAGCATTTTTAAGATTTGAAATTTCTCCCCTGTTTCAAATGCTTTTCCTTTGACTTTAAACAAAACTCCCCTTGAATTGGAATCCTCCTCTTAGTTTTCAAGAGGGTTTTGATAGATACCAATTGAAAATAACACATTCTAATTTGAAATATACCAATAAAAATTTTCGAAACACAATTAGGTGGTGGTGCGGTCCTTTTGCTTTGGGCTACTATTCTCTCCCCCTTTGGCATTAATCGCAAAAAACAGAGACTTTAAGAGCCCTTTACTTTCTCCCCCATTGGTACAAGTAAATATGAGTGGAAAGATTATACCAATGTGAAGTTTTGTGGAGTAACGACGAATGGTAAATAATACGGTAGAGTCACTACTACAAATCATGCTATATGAGACGGTTAATTATCAGTTATTAAGACACTTCTCAAGTGTCCAATTTTGGTGGAGTCGCAAAAGATGTCCCACATTTAAGATGGTTATAAAACCGTCTTAAAAGATATTATATAAGACAATTTTTAATTTATAACCGTCTGAAAAAGGTATTTGTTTAAGTCATTTTGTCCGATAAACCGTCCTAAAAAAGGTATTTGTTTAAGTCATTTCGTCCGATAAACCGTCTTGAATTAGGTTTTTTTAAGACACTGCTTCTAAAGAATCGTAGAGAATACAAACATCAAAAGTCATAAAGTATTTATCAAACCGTCTCGAATATCCTACAATAATAGACGATTACAATAGAAAAACCATCTTATTTAGGTGACTAATAATGGACGTTTTAGAAACCGTCTTATTTAGGAGACTGATATTAGACATTTTGGTAACCGTCTTATTAAGATTTAAACTAAATGACTTACACGGCAGTACATTCTTCAATTTATAATCATTTTTTCAGATATCATGTTATAATAATTTGAAAGAGAAATATACATACACATGTATTGAAAAACATTATAATTAATATAATATAAATAAGTACCATTCAATATATCATAAATAAGCATTGTCAATCAACGCATACATAAGTGTACTCTAAATCTAAACTAAAATACAACTGTTTGCACTAATGTTAAGCCTAACTTTATATGAATTAAAGTCTCCACACTTTTGCGACCACCAAATTTGAATTCTATTCTATGTTTTCCTGTACAACAAATAGGAGAAAACTAGACATAGCAAAAAGCTCCAAGCAGAACGTGGATGGTCTCAAAGTTGCCCTTGTGCTTCTTCCCTGTTCTTGATGACTCCTACACGCCCGGTGTTCCTCCCGACAGTCACCATGACCTACTTCCAATGGTGATCAGACAGAAGATGTAAATAATAAATATACATGAAACTAATTGTAAATCATACAAATCCAACATCAGCTCAAAAAAACATGAAACCAATTGTGAATTATATAATTGAAATGAAAGTAACAGTGCATTTAATGACCAGAAGATAAAAGGGTTACCCAAATGTTGAAGACTCAATCCGCAGATGTAATCTAATTTGAAGCAAGCATAGAGTAACCATGCAGATCCCAATCTGCGGGACTGCACGGAATCACAGCTTTGCTCCCCGCTCTTTATATATATATATAATAACATACCTGATAACACAGAAGTACACAAAACAAAGTCAGACACTTCCTTGTTTGCATACCAGCATATTATTCCATTAGTGGGGGGCGAGGATAAAATCAGAGACGAAAATAGCAATTACCCTGG
Organism: Zea luxurians; assembly: GCA_029449295.1. Classification (NCBI taxonomy): domain Eukaryota; kingdom Viridiplantae; phylum Streptophyta; class Magnoliopsida; order Poales; family Poaceae; genus Zea; species Zea luxurians. The sequence continues at coordinate 24,207,960 of JAOPSE010000014.1, forward strand.
AGATGAGCCAGCTGTATAGAAGTATTGTACTAGCGTGAGCTAGAAGCCAAAACCAAGCATACTTGGATCTACTTGCTTGGCTTCAGCAGGTCGCATTCTTCGATCTTGGCAAATATCCCTCGCACTCTTGGCTGGCTGTTTGCCAGAGCCTTCCTGCACTCGTACTGCAAATCAACAACCCCCGGCATCAGGCTAATAAGCATACAAGCTGTGGAGGTTTATTTTTTGTTTGTTTACAGTGGCCGAGAACTAGTACCTTGATCTTCCTGCCAAAGTTCCGCTTGATCTTCTTCTTCCTATACCTGGAAAGCTTTTGCTTCCTTTCTTCGGTCTTGAGGTCACTGATGGTCACACAAACATTTGCTGCTGGTCGAGTAGTGTTGGCTCCAGGTTCTGTCAAAATTGGAAACTCTAAGTGCCTAGCAAATTAATAAGCATCTACCAGATTTTCGCATTCATGCCTTCAACACAGAATCGCGACAACACATGTACCACTATCTTGTCTTGCATACAAAAGCAGCCAACTTGAAAGAAAACAGAATACTATGCAGAATAGAAAGGCATGGATCAGCTAAAGTAATGACCTAAAAAAAGGGTAACGCAACTTCCTTGTTAAAGAAAAGACTTTTACGCTGTAAGTGCGTTCTTTTCCCCATGACGAGTAGGATAGCAACTTCCTTGTTACAATAGAACAGTACAGGAGAAAAGGAGATGCTTATCATTCAAACCTGAATGTCTCCTTTACTGTAAGCTCTCCTCAGCCCAAATGCTGCCTCAAAGTCCAGCCCCTGGAAGTCTAGAAAGTTTGGCCTGGCAGGTCCATTCATCCAATCTGCTGAGTTGAGGCATCTAGAACTAACACTTTTTTTGGAGCGAGCATTCAGGAACGAATTGCTTCTCTTTCTCCATGGCCGGGAGCTGCTTGGTTCTGTATAAGAACCTGTTCAGCTTGGCTTGGGATTTCTTCAACTTGCAGCATAGGAATCTTAACATCCATAAGTTCAGAAAATTGTCTCTTCGATTGCGGACTTCTCCATGAGTTCCTTCTCGCACTCGTACAGCACCTCACTTAGGAGGGGGTCATTTTGGATGGTGCCGATGCCTGCGTCCTTAATAGTTTGATCCATGACAGCACTTCCATTGCCAGCCATCATTGAAAAGGCAGCTGCTACAGGATCGAGGCTGAGCAGCAGTTCCTCGATGATGGCTTCTGGAGCTTTGAACAGGTCCCCTTCTCCTCCCAGGTCATATTCTGATACCATTGATGGCTATACCAAGTTCCCCTGTGCAGTAACGAAACAGAGATGAGAAGAAAACTTCTAATGGGCTAGAAGATGATAAGCACCATTCTTATTATTAACCACGGGAGCAACGCTGCAACGAGGTTCTTCCACGTAATGCTAAAAAATGCCAGTCGTCCGATGTCAGATCAAAGCTGCATGTGAAGCGTCTGTTCACGGCCATCCGCGAGGTGGTCGAGGCACAGTCCCGCTGCATCACCACCAGCAGCTTTTCCAGCGACTCGGGCGCGGAAGCCACGGCCTCCCGCATCCTCCGGAGTGTGGACATCAGATGAATTAGACAGACACCACTACCAATTTCAGTGCAGCACAAAGTAAGCAGCAACCAATCAGACAGACAGTTCAGGTTCTAGAGCTCTGCTTCAGATAGACAGTTCAGGTTCTAGAACTCTGCTTCTAAACAGGCAAATTAATTGCCAAAACTCAGTGTGTGGACATCAGATAAACTCAGAGTTTGGACATCAGATAAACTCAGTGTGGACATCAGATGAACCAGAAAAAACTCATATGTAAGGCTTCTGAGCAAAATGACACAACTTATGTTACTAGACTCATGCAAATTTCAAGTGTGCCCACACAAATCAAACAAAACAAACTACACTAGCAGTACAATTTGCTCAGCCTACTTATCACAATTCACAACTGCACTCCACTATCAGCAGGACAAACTGAAACGGAATAGACTAAAGACTCCTGTGTCACCAATTTCAAAACAAGACGAACAACATTCGAGACAACTAAAACGATCGCCTCCCCAGGCAACTTGATTAGCTCAACGATGCATACCATATTTCATAGTGTTGCAGTAACACATCGTTACAGATAATAATAGCATAAGACTTCAGCAACTTGCCATCAGTACAAGGAAACAATTAGTAATTACAAGCGTAGCGGTATATGTCTAAATAAAATGTTAGTAGGATGAACAGAGCCTGAAATAATCTTATTGTCTGTTAAGAATATATTTTTGTGGTAGGTCACCATTGCCAATGCTTTGTTTACTTTTTTTTGTCTTGTCTGTATTGACCTGCTGTGTGAAGTTGCAGATAATAGACAACTCCTTTCAATAGATATAGTAATTAACAAGTTGCAGGGTAATGTGAACTGACAAAACTACCTTTTAAACGAAAGCACAATCAAAGACAGTACATACCTGTTGTATATCGTACCATTAGTACAACGATGAGGATTCCCTGCCACTCTCCACGCCGCTAGTGATAGGTGAGGGGTCCTCGGGGCGTGTCCTTGTTGTCTGTCCATCATCTTCCTCCTCCTCGAAGATCACCTCATCGGCCCTCTCAAACGACGCTCCCACCTTGTCGGGCGCCACAATCCGGATCGACACCTAGCCCTATGTACTACATGCTGAAACTTGGAGAAAAATCTAGATGCATATGTGATGTCCATCAAATATATGAAAGTAGGATGATATCATTCTAAATTACCATTATATATCTCATAAATAAACATTGTGAAATAGCTCATGCATAAGCGTACTCTATATCCAAAGTAAAATACTAATTGACAAATTTGGTAATCAACTGTTTGAGCTATCGTTGTGCCTAACTAAATATATATGAAATCAAGTCTCCACACTGGTGCAGCCATTCCATCTTTTCCTGTACAACAAATAGGAGAACACAATAATTATTAGTTAGACACAGATGAACACCTCACAATGTGGCATATGATGTAAAAGGTTATATGAATGTAACATCTTACCTAGGAAGCCATGCTAGATTTAGTTATATGAAGCACCCTCAACCCTGCATGATCCACTAATGTCTATCACCTCATTCATGAAGAAGTCGAGCAACCATTCTCGGACATTTGCTATCTCGTCAGGCAATAATGGACAGGTTGCAAAACCAGCACGACCCTTGAAAAACATAAACCATGTAAATATTTATAACATCATATTGCATAGGTTTGAGTAAAATAGAATGCAGACTGTAAAAACAACCTGAGGATATCGATCACGGTCCAAACTAAGATTATCCCCAAAGGATAACATGTGGTACATCACATATTGTCCGCAAAGCATACTGCCAGGTGGTTGTATGTGTGCCTAAAAGATGTGATTCATAAGGAAAAATATCCTAGCGGGAATGTGTAATTATATGTCTTGCTAATAATTTCAGGTTAAGAACATGATTACCTGAAAATGTTTCCATATAACTGTGCGACCAAAAATTCTTGTTATGGCGACCTTTTTTGTCGACATAAGCACCAAAAGCCCTACAATAATGGTGACTAACGGCGTAAGTAACAATTGAAATATAGAGGAAAATAGAATTATGATAAAGGTAATACCCACTCATCGAATAGCTTCTTAATACTATAGCAGCTAGGGGATTGGTAACCTTTGGAGTCAATATTGTACACTGTATTCCATTTTAGGGAAAATAACTAACAAGGCCTAACTGAAATGAGGAAGATAGAACATTAAGATACAGATTAAAAAACTATAGAGTGTTATTAGTGCTAGGCCTTACCCTTCCTGGCAAACAACAAATATGCACTCCTTGTCCTGCTGAGCAAGCAATGCTTTCACAATGTATGCTTCGACTTCATCAGCCTCTTCATTGATTCTCTTTAAAATGATCATCTCTGGATCTAAAAAGCCAACTATGCCTCTGTATTTGTCTATCTTCCTCATGCATCTATTAAAAGAATAGTTAGATAAAGAACAAAAAGTAGACACTTATAGGAAATGGTGGATCTCACTCACAGCATCCAACTCCGATGTAAGGATATGTCAAGGGCAAGATCATTAGTAGATGTGAAATACATCACTGAATTCTACTGCATACACCCTAGATTTTTCAAGAAAATCATGGTCTTCGTATCGTACCATGAAGTGTGTGGCACTTTGCCTTCGAGATATTGGTGTGGTCATAGCAAAATACCATTTGTGGAAACATTGGCTCTGTTTACCCATCCTCTTAAGCAATGCACTAGATACTAAAGGCTGCCCTAGCACAAATTGTTTATTATTTGGAACTTGGTGGTGGAGATCGTTGATGAAAGGGGGAGTCCAAAGGGGATCAAGACCATCATCTTCTATGTTTTTCTGTTGTGAATTTTTTGCTCCTTCTCTTTGCTTTTGTTATGTTTTCTATGCTTATGTTTCCTCTTCTTACTGACATTGGAGGCACTATGTGTGACATCTATATCCTCGGTACCCATTGTTGGTGTTGGCATTTTATCCTTTTCAGGTGTGTGATGGAGTACCTGAGGCAATGTGTGTGGGACTTGTTGAGGCTTTGCATGAACTGTTGTTTCCTATGTAAAATTCAGAAACAAGTACATGGCATTAACCAAGTTGTGAATAATAATAATAAGTTCATTAGGTTGAAGTTAGCACAAAGTGTACCTCTGCTAGTTGTATGCCTGACTTAGGCCATAACACAAATGAATTTTTGGCTTCGCCAAGAGTGAACATATCACCACCAGCGATAGGAATAGGGAGTGGAAATTCCAAGAAGTTGTCAAACACAAAATCAACCTGCACTTTTGTGTTTTCATCTCGCCGCTCAATCCCATGGACGGTTACAACATCCTTTGGAGGGTAAGCCTGCCCTCTAGTGACCACAACAGATTGCGGACCTATCTGCACCACCAACTTGCATTTCATCACCTCCTGAAATGTTAAACATAGGAAGAATTAAGGGAAAATGCAGAATATTAGTGGAACATTGATTTTGTTATCTGATAAGTCATATGTGCTGCAAGTAGATGAAGTTACTTGTAATGAGTCAACTAAATGATGTGTTGCATGGTCTGGTGTATCAACAAATTTTGAAGATGAGCAACTCTCAGAATTGCTTAATCGACGCTCCATACTCTGACACAGGGCTGTCAGTTTCTCAAACTTGGCCTCGTACTCATCCACAATCCTCTTGACATATTCTTTCGTTGTTCTACGTTTCTTCTTACGAGGGCCATCACCTTGAGCAAGACCCATCCCTAAACCCACATAAGCACTCACCCCTGTTGTCCTCCCTGGATGATTACTCCCTATTGCTGTTGCAAGTATGTCCATATTATCCAATGGTGTAAAGGTACCAGCTACTGACTTTTCATTTAGATCTACCTATAAAAACAGTTCTATGTGTGAATCAAATATGGTAAGAAAATTAAATGGACAAGTTATGTGTGGAGAGGAACATTACAATTTTCTTTATGATTGGATGCGACTCTGTTATGTTCACATCGCCAGAAGGATTCCTCGCCCTTGCCCAATCCTTATGACGACCATCTAGCATGTCTTGAAATGGAATAGATTTACCCTCGGTTAAATGCTTGTGCATCTTCCTTTGCCCATTTTCTCTTTTGTACAGTATAGCTTCGCCGACCTAGTTTTTGACGGAACTTATTCATGCTTTGGCTTTGCTTGCCCTTTTCTCCTAGAGCAATATACTCATCAGAGGTAACCCACTCCACAAAGTCTGGCCACCACTCTTTCTTGAGTTCTGGATAGTCCTCAAATGGAGTTTTGTCCTTCTTGACATAATTTATATTTAGTTTCCACTTGAAATCCTTCCATGCATGGCCTGTACGAATAAAAGGAAAATAAATTATAAATCCCAAGAAATGATGCAAACAGGATCAAACAATCTCGAGAACTCAATCCTTACTCATAGATTTCAAAGCGACCTTCTTCACATTGAGGGTATGGATTTCATCCCTTGGCATGACAAATTTCTTTGAAACATCCTCCCATAGGTTTGATTTTACCACTGTAAGCACTTTTCGCCAATCCTTTATCCTAATATCAACACGCATGCATGCTATATAACCACAATAGCTTGAGAATTCATTGACATGTTTTACCGGTGACTGGGCAATCCCATTTTTATCAAACATAAGACGACGGGGACCTCCTTTTTCTAGCTTCTTGCATTTGGCGTGACCTCGTTTCGTTCTATGCCTAGCAGAAGTACAAGAACCTTTTTCGACAATGTCCTCTGAATGCAAGCTAGTGGAAGATGAGCTACTTGTGGACCCATAGGTTTTTGAAGTTGATGACCCAGATGTATCAGAAGATGACTCAGAACTCATTTGTTCCTATTGAATTAGCACCATCAGTACCCATTGTACATAAATATATTTGAAAACAATATTGGCATTAGCAGCATCAAAGAATACTATGTAAACTGAAGCAAAACTCATCAAAGAATACTATGTAAACCGAAGCAAAACTCTATGCACGCTCAAAGAAAACACCATGGGGAAGCGATCTAAAGTGTATCCATTTCTACTTGTTCACTTCGACTTTTAATCTCATCACATTTGTGTCAGATGTAAATAAAGGTGTATCCATTGTACAAAAAATATGTTAAGTATATGAATATGAATACAGATCATTAAACTATATTGATACACTATTAGTACTTCTACCTTAGCAAATGTGCAAGAGACATGTTACATTTGAACTCAATTCTAAAAAATGGAAATACATTAGCAGATAGCAGATAGCTAATCCTACAGGGATCTTGCCTAGGAGTTCTGGGCACCGCGCTGGGGCACTGAAGACGACGGATCTTGCCTCTCAGCCTCGGTGATGGGCGTCGAACGCAGGAGATGGCAGGGACGCAGGGGCGCCTGGAGCTCACAGCAGCGGTTCGCGGGCGCGGGATGAGGGGAGGACGCGGGCCGCCTGGATCTCGCACTGGCGGTATGCGCGCGGGCGCGGGACTCGGGGAGGGATGCAGGGGCGGCGGTATGCGCGCGGGCGCGGGACTCGGGGGCGAGACAAGGGCGAGACGAGGGCGAGACGACGTGCATGAGACTCAGGGGAGAGACGAGGGACGCAGGGGCGAGACGAGGGCGAGACGAGGGAGGACGACGGCAGCGGGCGCGGGACTCGGGGAGGGACGCAGGGGCGGCGGTACGCGCGCGTACGCGGACTCATGGGCGAGACGAGGGCGAGACGAGGGAGGACGACGTGCGCGGGACTCAGGGGAGAGACAAGGGACGCAGGGGCGAGACGAGGGCGAGATGAGGGAGGACGATGGCGTGGGACTCGGGGAGGGACGGCGCGGGACGAGAGGAGGACGACGGCGCGAGACGACGAGAGGAGGACGACGGCGCGGGACGATGAGGGGAGGACGCCGGGATCCTGGAGCCTGGACGCGGATAGCCGAACGCGGGGAGGGACGTAGATAGCCTAATAAAGTAATACAGGCTGGAACCCTAATGCAATGTGGAACTGGGAATTGATGATAGGTGGAGTCACATTTTTCTGTTTATTAGAATATACGTATATAGATAGAAATTATAATAAGCAGCAATTCAGAATAATAAGTAGTCGTTAATATATAGAAATTAGAACAATAATAATTTACATTAAGTCCAAACTCATTCCATATCTATGACCATATTATCTAAACTACTCATATTACTAAAGAGGTCATAATCTTCTTCGTCATTTACATTTTCAACACCAACAATTCTTCTTTTCCCCCTGAGCACCACTCGATGATGCCTGTTTGCAAGATCATCGATATAGAAATCTTGATTTGCATGCTTTGCAAGAATAAATGGATCATCCTTGTAAGCTTCTCGTCTAAAATCTATAGTGGTAACCCCATATTTTGGGTCAACGACAACACCTTTAGGGTTGAACCACTTACAAAGAAAAACAACTTACTTGAAAAGTGTGTAGTCCAACTCCCAGATGTGTTCTAATTGTCCATAATACGTGTCCTTCCTTAGATATGACGATTTTTTATTGCGATCAAACACCTCAGTTATCGCGTCGGCAAACTCCACTATTTTGTCGGGTGCTTTTACCATCTTGTTGTACTATGTAGAAAGTGTATCCATTAATATCGTAACAGATGTGTTCTAATTATCCATAATACGTGTCCTTCCTTAGATATGACGATTTTTTATTGCGATGAAACACCTCAGTTATCGCGTCGTTGCAAACTCCACTATTTTGTCGGGAGCTTTTACCATCTTGTTGTACTGTGTAGAAAGTGTATCCATTAATGTCGTAACTCTGCCATGTCGCTACGATGGACGAGGGTCCCTATGCCAACCGTCTCACAGTGTCATTCTTTGGTACCTTGTTTTCACACCGCTTTTGAAACCAATCACAAAACTCTTTGTTATGGAGCCTCACAATGTCTTCGTCCACCATTTCTGGGTTTTTATTTCTCAATCGTTTCTTGAGTTTGTCAATGTACTTTGAAACATCTTCAGCAGATTGAAGGATCAAGAAATGAGCTTTATGGAGCAATTCTTGATCTAGTATCTCTCTGCTCAGTCCAAGTCCCCCTTGCCCTGTAAGTCTTCCCTCATGGCGTGACAGTGGAAGGCCAATTGGTGCCACCTCATCCATGTAGTCCACACAGAAATCGATGACACTCTCAATTACATAACTTTCTGCAATTGAACCCTCCGGCGTGCCTTATTCCGAACAAAGCGTTTCAAGAGTCCCATGAACCTTTCGATCGGATACATGTAATGTAAGAAATGCGGCCCACAAATCTTAGCCTCTTCAACTAGATGCACAGTCAAATGTACCATGATGTCGAAGAATGAAGGTGGGAAGTACAACTCAAGTTGGCATAAAGTTTGAACCAATTCCCTTTGTAAGTTGTCAAGGGCTTCAATATCTAGCACCTTTGAATTTATTTCATTAAAGAAATAGCATAATCTAATGACAGTATCTCGTATTTTGATATTCTTGAAAGACCCACGAAGGACCATGGGGAGGATCTGTGTCATTAAAACATGGCAGTCATGAGTTTTCATACCTGACAATTTTAGGTCTTTCTTTGACACGAGCCTTCTAATATTTGCTGAATAAGCAGATGGAACTTTGACATCATGTAACAGATGAAAAACTTTATTTTTTCCTCCTTGGTCAGAGTATACCATTCCTGGGGTTTTTCAATGTTCAGCTCATCAAGGTCACACTGGCCGTTGGTGTTGTCCTTAGTTTTCCCTTTTATGTTAAAAATTGTACCAATCAAAGCTTCACACACATTCTTCTCAATATGCATAAGATCAAGACAATGACACACACTTAGATCACGCCAATAAGGTAACCTCCAAAATATGGATTTTTTCTTCCACATTCCAGACAATGCTAAATTGTGTTTCCCGAACTTATTTTCAATGTCCTTCACACTCTCATAAACCACATGTCCAGACCTGCGTGATGGAGCCTTTTCATTTTCAATACTCCCATCAAATGCATCAACATTCTTTCGGTATGGATGATTTCTGCGTGTCCACCTACGATGTCCCAGGTATACAATTTTTCTACTAGTTTTTAGATAACGACTATTTGTATTCTCTTGACAAATATAGCACGCTTTGTATCCCTGAGTGGATAATCTTGCAATGTTTCCAAGGCCTTTATAGTCATGGATGGTACAAAAAAGCAAGGCCCTCAAGTTAAAATATTCTTTCTTACAAGCATCCTAAACTTCAACACTAGTTTCCCATAGCTTCAACAGGTCTTGTACCAACGGCTCAAGATACACATCAATATCATTGCCCGACTGTTTTGGTCCAGGGATCAATACTGACAACATGATGTACTTCCATTTAATACATAACCAAGGTGGCAGGTTATATATGCTTAATAATACTAGCCATGTGCTATGGGTAGTGGTCATATTGCCAAATGGATTCATACCATCGGTGCTGAGAGCGAATCAGATATTCCGTGATTCTTTTGCAAATATTTCATACTTACTATCAATTTCTCTCCATTGTGAAGCATCTGCAGGGTGCCTCAACTTTCCATCCTTCTTACGTTCGTCGGCATGCCAACGCAAAAGTTTTGCACTTGCTGGATTAGCAAAAAGTCTTTCTAATCGAGGTATCACAGGGAAGTACCAGAAAACCTTTGCATGAATCTTTTTCTTCTCATTGGTGCCCAATTCCTCTAGGTTATCAATCTTCTTGTAGCGTGATGTGTCACATGTTGTACATGATATGTTGTTCTTATGCTTTCCCCAATATATAATGCAATCATAGGGGCAAACATGTATTTTCTCATATTTCAACTCAATGGGACACAAAATCTTCTTTGCTTTAGTTGTGCTTTGTGGCACCATATTCCCTTTAGGCAGCTTGTCTGCTAAAAAATTTAACAAATATGTAAAGCTCTTATCACTCCATCCACTAGCCACCTTGAATCGTAGAAGTTCAGTAGTAAAACTCAGTCGATTATCACTGCTTCCCGGATATAATGGTGTCTCATGCTCTCGAACTAGTATCTCACGTACTTGTGATGCTTGAGCCTCACTCAAATTACGAGTTATAGTAACATCATGTATCATGTATTCGAGATGATCGACGGGCACATCAACAATCGTCGCGTCCGCAAAATGACTTTTTGTATCTTGGATATGCACATAATGGTCATTCGCCTCATTAGTATCCATAGGACCGCCATTAGTATCTAAAGGACCCTCAGTGTTTCCATTGTTATCACCAATAGAACACTCGCCATGATTTGTCCAGCATGTGTACCCAGATGTAAAACCACGCATTATCAAGTGTCCAAGGATTACACGTGAGTCGATAATTGGATCAAAGTTTCTACAGTCCACACAAGGACATAAGATAGCTGTTGCCTTATTATCTAATCGATGTTTTTCAACCACCTTTAGGAACCCTTGCATATGACGGAAATAATTGATATCAGACCGATCAATTCCATACATCCATTGCTCTCTGTCCATATCTGAAAAAATAATTAAAGTTTCATATTACATTGCCTCATAAACTAGACGCAAACAACACGAGATGATATAGGGAAAAAAACTAGGTAACTTGTTAGATTTTCATCTGTTATAAAGTTATTTTAATAACTAACAAATAAACAATTAATTAAATAATTAAAACATTTGTCATAATTAAAAATATTAATGTTACTATGCAGGCAAAATTCATACGATCCTAACATAATTTGAAGGAATTAAAAATATATTTAATGTAAAAATATCACATATTTAATAAACTAGTAGGACTGCATGAAATATTTTAATTGTACCTAAGTTATCCTGAAAGATGAATGAATGAGAAGAAATTACTCGACAGAGCTGGGGAAAATCTCAAATTTCGACGACGAGTTAAATAGTTGTAGGATGAATTTATCAAAGGAAAGTTATACGCACGGACTCCAGCCAACGCTGCAAAAAAACTCAGTAAATTGAAGGCGATTCGAAATATCGAACTCAAGATCTTACCAAGAGCAATCTAAGTCTTTAACCACTACGATACAAGGCCGGTTTTGATATATTAGTAAGAAATATTGTATATATGTGCAAAACGCATAGAAAGAGAAATATCCATGACATTAACCACTTCTTATTAGGTTGCTTATACCGTACAAATAAACGATATTATAAATATGAATATATTGTTAATGAGAAAATAAAAAATATCCATATTTCAAACGTATAGTTTTATTTGGAGTCACTTTAAGCAAAATTTACTATTTACTACGTTTTTTCACAATATGTCTTATCAGAAATATCATAAGAAAATGGTATTATGTTTACAAGTTTCTAGTATACTCACTAACATCGAAGGCAGTTTGAATAGTCCATTTGACCATTATAGCAAGAGACAGAGAGAAGTTTGACATTCTATTTAATATATATCATCAATTTAAAATAAATTCATTATTTATTATGTTTGTCATATGTCTTGCCAGAACTATCATGTGAAGACGGTTTCATATTTACAAGTGTCTAGTATACTCACTCATATCTACGACGGTTTTTATAGTCTAGACGACTCTAATAGTATCCTTATTTGAGATGGTTTCAGACATAGACGTGTCTAGAATACTCACTGCCATCTAAGCCAGTTGTTAAAGTAGTGATGACTCAAATACTATCCTTATTTGAGACGGTTTACAATAAAAATATGTCTTAAATCAATATAAGACATTTGTTATGACATAATTGTCTCAAAAAACTTTTCTGTTTGAGACGGATTTTCAAAAAAATGTCTTATCTTGCTCAACACTGTATGATATAAAACACTTCTATAAAATATACTTATATCTATCTTAAATTGTGCGTCTCAATTAGTCATATATGTAGTAGTGAGTGGAGTGGAAGCCTTGTCTTCGTTGAGTACTCCATTTCCCTTTCAATCTATGACTTAGCATAAAGATTCACTTGGAAACATATTAGTCGTAGCAAAATGAAAGAGATAAGATCAAAGGTATATAAAGGAGCAATGTGTGCAATGTTTCAATCAAAATTCTGAGAATCAAGAATATTTAGCTCATTCCTAAGTTTGCAAAAGGTCTTCTCATCTAATGGCTTGGTGAAAATATTGGCTAATTGATCTTTGGTGTTAATATAAGCTATCTCGATATCCCCCCTTTGTTGGTGATCCCTCAAAAAGTGATACCTAATGTCTATGTGCTTAGTGCGGCTGTGTTCAACGGGATTCTCTGCCATGCAGATAGCATTCTCGTTGTCACATAGGAGAGGGACTTTGCTCAATTTGTAGCCATAGTCCTTGAGTGTTTGCCTCATCCAAAGTAATTGCGCACAACAATGGCCTGCGGCAATGTACTCGGCTTCGGCAGTTGATAGGGCTACTGAATTTTGTTTCTTGGAAGCCCAAGACACCAGGGATCTTCCCAGAAACTGACAAGTCCCTGATGTGCTCTTCCTATCAATTTTACACCCTGCCCAATCGGCATCGAAATATCCTATTAAATCAAAGTTGATCCCCTGGGGTACCAAAGCCCAAATTTAGGAGTGTAAACTAAATATCTCATGATTCGCTTCACAGCCCTAAGGTGAACTTCCTTAGGATCGGCTTGGAACCTTGCACACATGCATACAGAAAGCATAACATCTGGTCGAGATACACATAAATAGAGTAAAGATCCTATCATCGACCGGTATACCTTTTGATCTAGGGATTTACCTCCCATGTCGAGGTCGAGATGCCCATTAGTTCCCATGGGTGTCTTGATGGGCTTGGCATCCTTCATTCCAAACTTCTTAAGAATGTCTTGAATGTACTTCGTTTGGCTGATGAAGGTGGCGTGTTGGAGTTGCTTGATTTGGAATCCTAAGAAATATCTCAATTCCCCCATCATAGACATCTCAAATTTCTATACCATGATCCTACTAAACTATTCACAAGTAGATTTGTTAGTAGACAGTAGACCCAAATATAATATCATCAACATAAATTTGGCATACGAACAAATCATTTGCAACAGTTTTAGTAAAGAGAGTAGGATCGACTTTGCCGACTTTGAAGCCATTAGTGATTAGAAAATCTCGAAGGCATTCATACCATGCTCTTGGGGCTTGCTTGAGCCCATAAAGTGCCTTAGAGAGTTTATGCACATAATTAGGATACTCACTATCCTCAAAGCCGGGAGGTTGCTCAACATAGACCTCTTCCTTGATTGGTCCATTGAGGAAGGCACTCTTCACGTCCATTTGGTAGAGCTTGAAGCCATGGTAAGTAGCATAGGCAAGTAATATGTGAATTGACTCAAGCCTAGCTACGAGTGCATAAGTTTCATCAAAATCCAAACCTTTGACTTGCGAATAACCCTTGGCTACAAGCCGGGCTTTGTTCCTTATCACCACACCATGCTCATCTTGCTTGTTGTGGAATACCCACTTGGTACCTACAACATTTTGATTAGGACGTGGAACCAAATGCCATACCTTATTCCTTGTGAAATTGTTGAGTTCCTCTTGCATTGCCAGCACCCAATCCGAATCTCTTAGTGCATCCTCAATCCTGTAAGGCTCAATAGAGGACACAAAAGAGTAATGTTCACAAAAATGAGCGACTCGAGATTGAGTTGTTACCCCCTTATGAATGTTGCCGAGAATGGAGTTCACGGGGTGATCTCTTTGAATCGCTTGGTGGACTCTTGGGTGTGGCGGTCTTTGACCCTGTACTTCTTGTTCATCTTCCTTGTCTTGATTTTCTTCATCCCCCCTTGATTATTGCCTTCTTCTTGAGGAGGCTCATCTTCTTGATCTTCTTCTTCATCATCTTGAGCCTGTTCCTCATCTTGAGTTGGTGGAGATGCTTGTATGGAAGATGACGATTGATCTTGTGCTTGTGGAGGCTCTTCGGATTCCTTAGGACACACATCCCCAATGGACATGTTCCTTAGCGCGATGCACGGAGCCTCTTCATCATCTAATTCATCAAGATCAACTTGCTCCACTTGGGAGCCGTTAGTCTCATCAAACACAATGTCATAAGAAACTTCAACTAGTCTAGTGGACTTGTTAAAGACTCTATATGCCCTTGTGTTTGAATCATATCCTAGTAAAAAGCATTCTACAACCTTAGGAGCAAACTTAGATTTTCTACCTCTTTTAACATGAATAAAACATTTGCTACCAAAGACTATGTTGGAGAGAAAATACTCCGACCAGGTGGCGGAATGCACCCGCCCTAATCCTAAGATGAGGAGGGGGCCTAAGCGGTTTGCCTGTTAGGTGGATTTGGGATGAACACAAGAGCACACGAGGGATTATAGTGGTTCAGGCCGCCGGAGCATAATACCCTACCTCCACTATGTGTATGTTGTATTGAGTGTGTGAGTATGAGCCTGTGAGCTTGTCACGCTGTGTGCCTTCCCTTTTATAGTTTAAGGGAGGCACATACAAGGATGTCGAGCCCCAACATGTGGGCCCAGGAGCATAATGGTAGGAATACATTATGTAAATAGTAAATGCTGACAGTACACAAGGATGAGTAATCAGCGGGAATAATGGCACGACCCGCGTATTGTGGGCTGGGCACGCCGCCTATCAGTGGAATGGACAGGTGCATGTCTTATCCATAATGAATGCGAAGGCGCGCGTAGCCCAGAGGCGTCATGCCAGGTTCCGCCTGTTGGCTTATGCTGCGCGTAGTAGGCCACGTGGCAGCATCGGGTCTCCGCCTGAGCGGGGAGCAAGAATGTATGCGGATAGGTCCGGGTCCCACCAGACCAAGTCTGGACATGTGTCAGCACCGAACCCCTGCCTGGGCCCTGATTAAGGCCCGGGCGTGCTCTTGTCCTGGAACCCTGGGACCCCACTATGGGTGGTCCGAACCCTATATCGGGGGGTCCGGATCCCATTCCTGGGGTCCGGTCCGTACACGTGGGGGTCTTGGACCAACTTGGGGGTCCGGACTATATATCCAGGGGTCCGACAGCTTCCCATGGGGATCCGGGCTCACTGTTGATGCCTTGGAGTACATCACTTTCTCTGGACACGTGGCGGCTTTGGACCTGCCCATGTGGTGGGGTCAGGCGCTGTTGCAGACCTAGAGTAGTCGCCCGAGGCTGGGGCGAGTCATTTCTTGGTCCCACATACAGCACTTTTACCATGCGACTAAGAGATAGTCGCGTGGGTACTGTGTCTTTATACAGTAGTAAGGGGTGCCCTAGTTTCAGGGTACCAACAGTGGCCCCCGGGCCCACCTCAGGGGAGGATGCGAGCCTGCAGGTGGGGCCAAAACTTGTACTTTGCTTTGACATGGCCTGATTGGTGATTGGCGCGCTGTTTCAGCGTGTCTGCTGATGCACCCTCTGTCAATCACCTTCGGTCACGCCAATTGCCATATTTGTCCCCGCGGCTGACTGACCCACGGCCCCCACGCTTGGTGGTTTCATCGGGCCACGCGTGGGGTGCCTCGTTACCGCTGCAATGGTTTAAAATATTACCTTCTGTCTTCTGCAGCGGCCCCAAGGAGGCACACTACTGGCGCGTGCGGCGGTTCACTTTTTCCACACCCGAAATCTGACTCGCAAAGTGTATGACCTATGGACCCGGGCCCCCGAGTCATAGAATGGACTACCTAGATCTAGGTGCCCGTCGCGCGTGATCTCCTGCGGTGATTGAGGGGCGCGTGGAAGGGTTTCCCTGAACGAGGATTCAGGTTTCCTTGAAAAAGGATTCACCCCACGTGCAGCAGTTACCCTTTCGCATTCTCTTACAATCGACTACGCCTCTTTGCCTTTGTGCTACATTGTGCCCCTTTGCCTTCGTGTTCTTCTGCTCTACACCCGCGCCGCCGCACAAGCCATGACTTCGCTTGGCCATCCCGACCACTTTTAGTCTGAGGAGGCGCTCAATCTGGTGCGCGACCTGCTTGGGTGGAGCGCACCAGGGCTTGCTGGAAGAATCCGCGCCGGTGCCATCCCCCTTGTCGATCTTGCCGCCGAGGAGTTCATGCTATTCACCTCCTACATCTCCTGTGGGTTGGCGCTGTCGATCTCGCCCTTCTTCCTGCTGCTGCTGGAGGAGTTCGGACTTCAGCTTCAGCACCTCACGCCCCACTCCATCCTCCAGGCGACCATCTTCGTCCACCTCTGCGAGATGTTCGTAGGTGTGGCCCTGTACTTCCCTCTTCCGCTACTTCTTTGTGCTTGTCAAGTCTGGGAAGACTAGGGATCACATCGGTGCCTACTACTTCCAGACGAGGCTAGATCCGGCCGTTGTCTACATCCCCACCCTTGGTGGAGTGAGGTGGGAGAACTAGCGTAGCGACTTGGTGATCACCAGCGCCGAGGCCAACGACCGCCTCGTCCTGCCATCCGATGGTCCGGTCCTCGACCGCAAGCGATGCAGAACCACGCCGTCCCTGTCGCCAGACCTCCTACCCATATTGGACAGGATCAAAGTCTTGGCCACGGATGGCGTAACGTCAATGCATGTGGTCGGCGACCTCCTGAAGCGTCGGATCATGCCGCTAAAGAGGAGGCCACGCCTGTGCTGCTGGTTCACCGGCCCGAACGACATCGGTAGGATCTAGCGCGGGCCGAGGACCGATTTGTCCTAGGACGAGCTGGCTATCCTGGTGGGAGGGATTACCGAAGAGACTTTTGTCCCTGAGTCCCTGATACTCCCCCAGGCCACCCCAGTGCTCTATGACGACCCAGGCTTGAGGACAGCGATCTTGGCCACGCTGCCGACTCTCGACGACAGCGGCGTGGCAGTTCGTCAGACCGGCGGCTGGGACCCCCTCCGCGGGATCTAGATCTCCAATGCACAGGCTAGAGGTCTCCAGTCCGCCGGTGTGGCCCCCAGCGCCAACCCCGCCATGGCCCCCAGCCCCTTGGACAAGGGAAAAGGGGCTGCAAGCAGTGCCTCCGCCCTAGGTAGCTCCAGGGGGTCGGAGGAGGAGAGGCGATGCAGGCTGCGTCGGGCTGATGGGTCGCTTGTTTTGGACCCCCTAGAAGCACCAGAGGACTGCTGGTGGGGCTGAGGAGGCCAGCTCCCAGGCCCACGGTGCGCAGAGGCGTGTCAGCCCTCCAGTCCCGCCGCCACCCCCCTCTGGGGGTGACCACCACCACGGGCACCAGCAGCAGCAACAACAACAGCAGCAGCACCAGCAGCGGTTGCCCTGCTTCTATGGTCGCTGGAAAGTCCAGGGCCCCAATTAAGTGTAGCCCCTTTTTCCATGAGTCTAATTATCATGCCGATAAGTCTTAACTCATTGTCTGATCGCCAGGGCTTCCTCCTCTGCCGCTCCCAAGGCCACGCCTCCTCCGCCAGGCACTAAGCCCACCGATGGGTCTCGCTCTCAGCAGCAGGAATCTGCTGGGAGTGGTGCCGGTGGTCCACCTCCAGCTGCTGCCAAGACAGCGCCAGCAGCTTCCCATGCCCCAACCGAGGGTCCGGCAGTAGCAGCGCCACCATCAGGCGGCGTTGCAGCGACAGAGGAGGTCCCAGCTGGGGGATCTCCGCCCACCTCTGACATCGCGCCCACTCCCGACACTGGGGGTGACACCTGAGGCGCGTCCAGCTCCAACCCTCCGCCTGCACCGAAGGAGATGGAGGTGGTGTTCGGGCGATGGCTTCGGTCAGGTGCCGAGGAAGAAGCTGCGCCAATCCCCCTCCCCCGCATGCTGTCCCGTGCCCACCAGGTCCTTAGTGACATTGGGGCAGCAATTTTGTAGGAGTGGGAGGTGCTTGAGGCTGAGCACCAATGCCTCAGCGACTGGCGCACCCAACTGGAGGAGCGCACTAGGACGACGTCCCGCCAATTCATCTCCGAGCGGTCCCAACTCAAGCGGGACCGCATGGAGTACAAGAGGGACCTCCAGAGGATGTGTGCCAGAGAGCTTTGGGCATCTCGGAGGGAGGAGGCCTTGACCTAGAGGGAGGCCCTCACAACAGAGTTCTAGGCCAAGCTGAATGCCTTGGACCAGACTCTAGAAGCACAGCGGGCCCAGCAGGTCAAGGCTGTGGAGAGGCTGCAAAAGTGGCTGCAGGAGCTTGAGGGCAAGGCCAGCGACACTGCCCTCGCCGAGGAGAATCTCAAGGCGAAGGAACAGTCCTTGGACATGCGAGAGACGGACCTTGCCAGGCGGGAGACAGATCTCGCCTTCAGGGAAGAAATGCTCACCCGTTGGGGCGAGTTGCTAGCCGAGCACGAGCTCGAGGCGAAGAAGAAAGAAAAGGAGCTGGAGGAGCAGATCCACCAGTTCAATGCGGCACAGGCAACACAGGGTTCCTAGGCGGTGGAGGCCACCAGGAAGGCCCTTGAAGATCTCCAGGAGGAGCACCGCGCCGAGGTCTAGTGCATTGCCACGTGGGCCAGCGAGGAAAGCACGACACTAGTGCCGCTAGGGATGAGCCCCATCCCAGTGTCGGAGATGTTGGCGTCGATCTCCGATGTGCTCCCGGTGCTGGACTCCGCCGCTGATCGCCTTCGATGTCTGGACCAGATCCTTGGCGCCCTCCTAGAGGCAGAGGGCAGCAAGCTCTGTCGGGTGGTGATTGAGTATGTCTTGACATGCTTCCAGAGCCACGACCCAACCATATCCTTGGGGCCGGTGATCGCTGGTCTGGTAGCCACCACAGAAGACGCTGCCCAAGAGAGCGTACAAGACGCCGTGGAGCTGGTGGCCGAGCGCTTACAACGTGATCCTGCTAACGACGAGTAGCCGAATCTGCAGAGACAAGGCAAGGGTCCCGCTGGGGTGCGGCTTGTAATAACTTTTGGTGGTGTAACATACTTTTGAGAACCATTAATCAAGCAGTATTAGCACTTATCTATATGCTATTTGTCCTTACTGTGTGTAGCGTTACCAACTTCTCCCTAGTACTTGGCCCCCTGGGAGGTAGACTCGACGTGTCGAGGCTGGATACTAGTATACCTAAGGAAAAATTAGTTGTCCGGTCCCTAGGAGGTAGTCTCTACGATTTGAGACTACATGCGTCTGGATTGGGGCCTGGACCTGCACACAGCTTCGGTTTTGAAGTGTTAGGAGCACACCCATAGGACCCATCATCTGGTATCTGTCATCCTTTGATTCATGCTACAGGACCTGCAGGATTTAGCCTGGGAAGTTGTAGCATCCCAAAATTTCAAATCTTGAAATTTTCTCAAACTCACTCTAAATTCAAAATGAATTTTAAATTTCATTTCGAAATGTTTGTTTGCTAGTTGATATCAATAAATAAAATATAGTGGTCTATATTCTCTCCAAAATCCTCCTCAAAATATCCTACAAATATTTCCCCAGTGATCCCCCTCAAGTTCTTTCCAGAAATACTGCCCAAATATTCCACATATATTCCTCCAAATATTTTCCTTCTGAGAAATACCTTTAGAATCATTTTTAAAGTCCCCACAAATATTTTCTTCAAAACTTTTCTCATGCTCATGCGTATACGTATGCCTCTGGTGTCATACGTTGAGCTCTACAAGCTAATTACACTTATACAAGACAAATACATGCTAATCTCACACTAATCCTCTCATACTCCCACTAATCCTGTCATCCCTCCCCCTAATCCCCCACCATGGCTATAAATAGAGGGGCAAGGGCCTCCTCTCATCCTACCCCATGCCATTTCATGGCAACTCTCTCCCCCCCACACACGCCCACTCCATGTTCCACACAAGCACACACTAGCACAAGGATCGTTCGTCGTTCTTCGATCGTTTGTCCACCTATTCTTAGTTTGTTCGTTCGTTCGTCCGATCGTTCGATCGTTCGTCCTAACGTGCATGGTTTGTTCGTCCGTTCGTCCGATTGTTCGATCGTTCGTCCGTTCGTTCGTCCAAATAATCTTTGTTCAGTCATTATGCTGCCGAAATTCCGATCGTTCGTTCGTTCGATCATTCGATCGTTCATCGTTCGTTCATAGTTCCTATTCATCATTTATCGTTCGTTCATAGTCCCTATTCATCGTTCGTCCAGATAATCTTTGTCCTGTCGTTATGCTGCCGAAATTCCGATCGTTCGTTCGTTCGATCATTCGATCGTTCGTCCGTCCTTCATAGTTCCTATTCATCGTTCATCGTTCGTTCATCGTCACTATTCATCGTTCATCGTTCGTTCATACTAACTATTCACCAACACTATTCACCGTTACTATTTATCATCGTTACTATTCACCGTTACTATTCATTATCGTTACTATTTATCGTTACTATTCACCGACATTGTTCATTGTCATTACTATTCATAGTTACTATTCATCAATACTACTCATCGATGATATCTATAATTACTTTTTCGTCGTCACTATTCGCTGTTACTATTCATCGTTACTATTTATCGATAATCCGATCACCCCAAATTTCAACTACTCATCCATCATGCTGTCCAGTCCACCTAAGACCAGCCAGACCTATATTCCTGTCATACGAACTCCAGTGACTGTGATTTTCCTTCCAGTATGGAACTTCCCATCTGGTCACCCATCCCAGGTTTCTCCAAGTTGAGCACGCTTAACTTTGAGATTCCTTCGAACCAGGCTTCGAAACTCTGATTCCAATAATTCTTGTTTCTAATTTCTTATCAAACTATTCCCTATCCAACCATGTCATCCCTTAAGCATGGTCCTTATGCCAGAAAACTTCCGAAATACTCTTGTCCCGTATTCTGCCTATAATTTCCCCATTCAGGCTAAGTCAGACGATTCATTCGTCACTATTCTCACCAACAATGAACTTCACTGTGCTACACCACATACACCCAGCTACCCTCTCCCTCTCCACACACACTCAACACCCTCAGCCAAGGCAAACACCCCACCCACTCAGTTACTCCGCTCTGCCGGCTCACGCATAGTGTCGCTTCGCATCTAGTCCACCCTCCTAGTAAGCACCTTCGCTCCACCACTAGTAGTATCTCAACACCACATGACATAGATTCTACTCAAGACTCTACCCATCCATATATCGCTATTCTGACCACTATACTAAATATCTGTTGATATACTTGCTGGTTTGTATGTTTGCTTATTCACGTTGCATAGTTATCAGAGCGTTCGTGTAGTCTCGTGGAGGCCAGATCTACAAGCCTACACCAGGCAGTGGAGCTAGAAGCCAGTTCCACGAGCTCTCCCCCTTTCGCTGGATAAGCGTGGCAAGCTCACTGGATCCCTTTGATGCATAAATTACCTATGTTTTTCAACCACAACCCTCAGCCTGTTATTTTATGCATGATATGATTTTGAGACAAGTTATTATGCCACCCAGCCGCTTGCCGCAATCAATCCTTGATATATTTGTTACAAATGATTTGAGAAAAGGTGTGAGTTTTCAAAAGAAAATGCTTTTCAAAATGGGTATGATGAAGGGTTTTCACCCTTAGCACCTTTGAGTAGGGATGATCAGGGACTCCCTGGTTTAGGGGAGGGCCTAAGGTGATGGCTCAGCCGGGTTAGGTGTGAGCAGAAGGATTGTCCTCTCATATAAGGACCGGTTTGTCATCCTTCACTACCTATACTCATGACAAGTACAACCACTCGAGACTGTATGGGCAGTCACTCAATCTGAACTTATACGATCCGAACCCTAGGGTTATGATGGCTGGGGAGCACCGGGAGGATAAGGAGGGGGAATGTTTTGTTCGGTTTGGATATGGCGGTGGACTGACACCTTCCGGTATAACCGTTAAGGTAAGGACGTGCGAGGAAAGAAAGAGATTCGGATTTGGGTCTCATTGGCCATGAGATTGCAGAGCCGGACTAGTGGGTAAAGTTTACCCTTCTGTGCAGAGTTCGAACCTATTCGAATAGTCTGTGTACATAGGAATGGACGAGTCTGGTGTGGTATGACAATTAGTGTTTTGTTTTCCAAAAAAGGTGCTTTTGAGAAAAGTGGTTTTTAAAAGGTCTGACAGTTGAGCCGTGAGCTATGGTGGACGGGAAGTCCAGTAGCTGTTTTTGAAAATGAAAACCAGTGAGAAACTGCTGAGATGCCTAGGCGGTTTAGTCCAGGGGATTTTGTTCTATATTGAAAAACTTCCTGCTCCTTCAGGAGAGGATGCGTTTTGAAAAATACAAAATGTTTTACAAAATAACCCTGCATCAAATATTGCTGTTTCTACAAAATATCATGAGCTCCACATATTCCATGCATTATATCTGATTCCCCCATTCCGCGGGTGAAGGTGGGCTGCTGAGTACGTTTGTACTCACCCTTGCTTATTTGTTGTTTTTCAGAGAAGGTGATCGCTGATCGGGTAAGAGTTATGCCTCTTCCCACCCTTGCATGTGGCTGTTGGACCACTGATTTGCTTCGTTGTGTATATCGGGCTGCTTTAGCCCCACACTGATGATATGTCCCGAGTTGTGGACCAACTCTTAAAGTTGATCGCCACCTTTATAGGTTTGTCTCGTATAGGCAGATCTGGAATCATCTGTTGTATAAATGTGTTTACTAGCCTCTTGGGACTAGTAATTGTATCACATTTGAGTCCCAAAGGATTGGAGCGCTTTGGCCGCAGGACATAACCCTTAGCTTGATCCAAAAGTTTTTGAGTCAAAACTATTTTCTAAAAAAATTCTTGCTCTTATCCCTTCATTTCAAAAATGGTTTCCCCCTTTCCTTCTCTCAGAAGTCAGATGGAGGTTCGTTGCCAAACCAGCTTTTGCCAGAATGAAGATGGTTTCCCCAAGTTGCTGAGAGCATGCACAGTTTGCCTCGGAATCAGGAGCCAGCCAGAGTATGATGGTCATGAATTCGTCGAGCATGGCACAGAGAAGTGTGTCGTGACTATATACATTGGATCTAGTCTGTACCATGTGGAATGGAGTGTCACTGCTGCGGGGCACAGATTCAAAGACACCTGCCAAGTCGTCGCTCGCAAGGCATTGAGGGCCCTGTGTTAGATTTATGAAGAAGAAGTGGTCGACACCCCGCTCAGATTCTTTCTACCCTTTCAGAGAAACTGTCCCGTTTGGATGGCCAGGATGCGTGCATTGGAAGAGTAGCAGTTGCTTGAGGACAACCCCACAGTCACGTACCTCACTGCACACCTGCTCACCCTGGATGCTTAGTATGATTTCTTGGCTCGGCACCACCGTCAGATGATTGCTCGAGCAGAAGATCTAGAGAAGCGCAACCGTCAGCTCCATATGGATCTCACCATAGCTCAAGCCCGTGCAACTGCCTTGGAAAGTCGTGAAGTCATTGTTGTTGAATCCCTAAAGCAAGCCAAGGATGAGCATGTCCAGAAGTTGATGGAGGCCTACTTGGTAACCCGCAACCAATGTAGAGCCCTGCGAATCCAAGAACCCGCTTCATCCAACCCAGTTCAACCCAGGAGAACTGAAGATCCCTAGATTCT
This sequence comes from Zea luxurians, assembly GCA_029449295.1. Classification (NCBI taxonomy): domain Eukaryota; kingdom Viridiplantae; phylum Streptophyta; class Magnoliopsida; order Poales; family Poaceae; genus Zea; species Zea luxurians. The sequence continues at coordinate 24,231,831 of JAOPSE010000014.1, forward strand.
TGAAGGTCACCCGGTCTATATCAGAAGAGAGAAGAAGATTTGAGAACTCTCGGAAGGAGCCATAGTCTTGGAAGGAATTCCAGCCTCCCCTTAGGCTATGGATAAGCAAGAGCACCCAGAATCCTGTCACGATCCCCTGCCAGAGTTATTTGAGCCCCTCACCATGAAGAAGATTCCAGCACCCTCCCTTGAAGTCAAAGAAGAAGCTGCAAGCACCCAATCAGCAACGCCGCCCTCTGAGGAGCTACAAGAGCCAGTCCCGCTTGAAGAAGAGTTCGACCCCGTCTTGCCATCTCAGTCGCCGCCAAAAGAAGTCATCAACATCAGCTCCCTCTTGACCCATCCAGGAAATGTCTCAAATTGAAGTTGTGTGATAGCCTTGCCAGAAGAGAAGTTGCCTGGTCTGAAGTTAGTTATGCCCAGTCCTCTGCATGCATTGGGTAGTGAAGTTTTTCTTCACTTTGGCTAGAGCCCTGCATGCATGAGAGATAATCGTGTAGACTCGTGTTTTGCAAACCTCTAATTGTGTGGCCCCCTAGGGCATTTCAAAATGAATTTCGCTTGATGTTTTCTCCCTTCTGAGTGCATATGTGATGTTTTAACGTTAGTGCTCATAAGTCACATTTAGCATAGTTCTCAATTCAGGAGCCAAGCAATAGTAGTTATGCTTAGCCCCCGAATCTGAGTAGTCTGTGCTTTGGAAAAACTCTATTCTTCCCTTATTCAAAACATTTGATTTGTTTGTGCTTATCATTACTGAGCTTGTGTGTTTTCTTTCTTTTTAAGAAAGGTTTTCTCTAAAACGTAGATCACAAATTAGAGCTAATCCTCACCTTATACTTCCATTCTCATCTTAACCCATCTCAAGAGAAAAGCACCTTACCCAAGAAGATACCGAGAAGCTTACCCTTGAAGCCTGGAATAAGCTACAGAAGAAACCTATCCAGCCGCTCAGTCAAAAAGACCGACCGTGAGAATAAGAGGATAGAAGAAGTTATTACCATACAGAGAGGCAAAGATTCTTGGAACTAGAGACCACAAACATCAGGGTCATTGACCCCACCACTCACCCGTGCCCCCCGCACGCGTGCCCTCCTCCATGCGCACTACTATTGCCGCCCATGCCCCCTTTGCAATGCACCCACCACCGCCATCACCGCCATCAACACCATCCCCCCTCTATCACACCTGCTGCCACGTGTCACCTGCTCCATCACCACCACTCCACGCCCGAGCACCCCCACTCACCTATAAACTCCCCCACCAGCTCCCTGAACTCCCAACTCGCTCAAAGAAAAATGCTCCCAATAAAATCCCCTCTGCCAAATCGCAAGCAACTCCATTTCCCACTCCCTTGCCCCTAAGGTCACAATGCTTGGTGATTCTTAGGTTGAAGACTGTTGTACATGGTTCATAGTCTTGGGTTTCCTTCTCTGTATGATGGTAATACTATTTGATAGAATCCTCCAGTGGGAAGAGCAAAGAGAAAGAAAGGGTCAGTGAAAAGAAGATAGTGAAAAGAAGATAAGAAGAAGATTCTCCCAGAATCAACCCTGTGTCAGTCATCTCTTCGGAGCCTGTTCAAGCAGCAACAACAGAAGAAGGCCTTGTAACACCCTTTTTATGAGGTACTTCAAGGAGTTCAAATCCCCAAGATTCAAGAGTTCTACCCTCATTCTTTTTAAGTGGGGTAGTGTTGCAGCAAGGTTCCTGTTATGGAGAAAAATAAGAAGGCCTGTGAATGTAGCAAGCTGATGGAGAACCAAATCATCAAAGCATATGAGTTTCTAGATGAGAAGTGGTCACCCAAGTTCCGTTGATGAAGCACTAGAAGACCAATCAAGGAAGGACTCCATATGGATAAGTTTGTATGAGGAAGGTTTGCGTGTTGGCATCAATGCTTCTTCAATAAGCTAGCTGCCAAGCGAAACCTAGAAGCCTAAAGATGATCCTTGAGTAGCCAGAATTAGCGTTTGCAATCAGCAGCCGGATGCTCCTCAAAGGCCAGATGTTGTTGAAGTTCCACCTCCTCGAAGAGTCTACATAAGGAAGATTTGTAGCAGAAGTAAAGCTATACCCATAACCCTTCTAAGCCAAATCTTGAGGACGAGATTCCTTTTAAGTGGGGTAGATTTGTAGCATCCCAAAATTTCAAATCTTGAAATTTTCTCAAACTCGCTATAAATTCAAAATGAATTTTAAATTTCATTTCGAAACGTTTGTTTGTGAGTTGATATCAACAAATAAAATATAGTGGTCTATATTCTCTCCAAAATCCTCCTCAAAATATCCTACAAATATTTCCTCAGTGATCCCCCTCAAGTTCTTTCCAGAAATACTGCCCAAATATTCCACAGATATTCCTCCAAATATTTTTCTCCTGAGAAATACCTTCAGAATCATTTTTAAAGTCCCCACAAATATTTTCTTCAAAACTTTTCTCATGCTCATACGTATACGTACGCCTCCAGTGTCATACGTTGAGCTCTACAAGCTAATTACACTTATACAAGACAAATACATGCTAATCTCCCACTAATCCTCTCATCCTCCCACTAATCCTCTCACCCCTCCCCCTAATCCCTCCACCATGGCTATAAATAGAGGGGCAAGTGCCTCATCTCATCCCACCCCAAGCCATTTCATGGCAACTCTCTCCCCCCCACACACGCCACTCTATGTTCCACACAAGCACACACTAGCACAAGGATCGTTCGGTCATTCTTCGATCATTCGTCCACCTGTTCTTAGTTTGTTTGTTCGTTCATCCGATCGTTCGATCGTTCGTCCGAACGTTCATGGTTCGTTCGTCCGTTCGTCCGATTGTTCGTCCGTTCGTTCGTCCAAATAATCTTTGTTCAGCCGTTATGCTGCCGAAATTCCGATCGTTCGTTCGTTCGATCATTAGATCGTTCATCGTTCGTTCATAGTTCCTATTCATCGTTCATCGTTCGTTCATAGTCCCTATTCATCGTTCGTCGAGATAATCTTTGTCCTGCCGTTATGCTGCCGAAATTCCGATCGTTCGTTCGTCCGATCATTCGATTGTTCGTCCATTCGTTCATAGTTTCTATTCATCGTTCGTTCATCGTCACTATTCATCGTTCGTTCATACGAACTATTCACCATCACTATTCACCATTACTATTCATCATCGTTACTATTCACCGTTACTATTCATCGACCCTATTCATCTGTAATACTTAAAGTTGTATACAAAGAATAATAGAGAGAGCTCCTCATTTTATGTGCCTTAATTGCATCATGAAAAGAGCATACATAAAATCAAGGATGATTATATTAAACCAATGATACTAAAATAAAAGAAAGTGTATTTTTGTTGGAGTTTTATATGTTTGTGCATTAAATAAAATAATGAGGATAAAAATAATAAGGTAATAATTATTTGAAGTTTGATTAAAACCCTAAATTGAGATTAGGGTTGGAAATAAGGAAGAAATTAAAGGTTATGAAAATATAAACAATATATATATATATATAAATAGATGTATATGGATTTAACACCCCTAATTTCTCAAATATAAGTGTGGTGATGAACCACAGAAGTTTGAATTTAAGTTTGAAATCAAATTTAATTTTTGAAATAGAGAAGAGAGAAAAGAATAAAGAAAAAAGAAGGGGGAATGGCGTAATGGGCCTAAACCTTGGAATCTGGCCCACCCTCTATTTTCTGGTGCGGCCCATTCAGCGCGTGCGCGGCCCATACACCAGCTCCTTTTCCCTCTAGCGCTCACTTCACTGGCAGGCGAGTCCACCTTGACAGACGCACTACGCGCCATGCGCCGCATGCTAATCTGCGCTGGGAGTCTACATGCGGGACCCACTCGTCATCCCGTCGCGCTCCATTGCAACCACCCGCGTGGACCGCGCGGTGAACCTCCTCCTTCCTCGCGCCAGCTGGGCCACCTGCCGACTCTGCTCGGTCAGACCATAAATACGAAATCCCAGCCTTCCAACGGCTCCCCTCTCACCTGTACTCGCTCGTGTCATCCACAAATTCCCCACCGAAAGCTGCCTTGGCGGAAGAACTCCATCGCCGCCGATGATTCTCCTCTGTGCTCGCGCACGGGTCCGCGCGTGTGCGCGAGGACGTCCGCCGGGAAGCAGCGAAGCTGCAGGAGCCCTCAAGTCGAGCTGCGAGTCGCGTGGAACTCGGGAATTGCTCGCCAGAGACAGGCGTGGTCACAGATCCACGCTTCACCGCGGGCCGATCACCACTGTGCACCATCATTGGTGAGATGCCTGTACATAGTTCTTCCCTTACTTCAGTTACGTTTTGCCTCTGTCGGATCGAAAGTTGGGGCCGGGAATCGCAGAACGAGACCCCTCCGGCGATGCCTCACCGCGGCTAACCGGTGGCGCCGTCGCACCTCGACGGGGCTCAGGGACGAGCGACCCCAACCGTTGGAACTGGCGCTTGCGGCCAGGATTACATCGGGCGCGTACCGCTTCGGGATGACAGCGCGCGCCGTTCGATTGGGATCGGACGCGTAGGATCTAAATAGGGCATTTTAAATCGTGGGCCATAGATCACCGATCCGACGGCCGCGGCAGCGTACCGGTTCAGATTTATAACCCTCTAATCTGGGCCGTGTGGTTTTGATCCAACGGCCTGGGTTCACCGATACCTCTTCGCTTGACTTAATTGCTAAAGAGACCTTGGCAAATGTTTGAATTAACCCGCAGTCCATCGCTACTGTGCTCTGTGCCTCGGATTTCTTGCGCTGGGGCCCCTGTTGTCTCTGGAATTTGGCGCGCGGTCCAAATAATTGATAAAATCAGAAAGATTATTTAGAAATTAGTTTTTAGTACACATTTAATTGCAGAAACTTATAAAATGCATAGAAAATTCATTTTTAGTCCAAATCACTTCATTCCAGTTTCTAAAATTTTGTAATTTTATTCTCTACCACTTAGTGCCTCTGTTTTGACATGAAAACAGTAAGAGAATTAATTTATCATTTAATCCTATCTCAAGCACATTAAATATTAGGAAATTCATATCTTAAAATCTATAATACCAAAAATTATGATTTCTGTTCCTAGGAGTTTATTTTAATGTGTAAATTTTCACTGTGTATCTTATTTACATGTTTGGTGCAATGTTAATTTTTGCTGTACTATGTATGTATTGTGTTGATGCAAGTAGACGAGCAAGCCACTGTGGATTCTGAGGTTCAGCAAGTAGAAGTAGCTGAGCAGGAGCACATTGAAGGCAAGTTGTGCCCTTGATCACTTACTTTTTCCCAGCCATGTTCTTATTAATTATAATGATCTGCATAGGTTAATTTTGATGGGATCCTTTAGGTTACCCCAGTTTTGATTATCTTTATACCTTGTTCACCACTGAATCATTTTTGGGTAGTACCTGCTATTGCTTTATGTGGATTGGGTATGGAGATACACTATTCATGATTATTCTGTTATTATCTTGTTATTATTACTGTTCATGTTAAGATCATTAAATTAATGGGAACATGGAGCGACCACCCGGGAAAACAGTGCTACCACAAGGGTTTAATGGGACGCCCTTGGCTGATTAACTAGGAAAGCTAGTGGAGGTCTTCCTTACCGGAAAGGGGCAAGGGCAGTAGGGGAGTGGTCAGTGTAGGGAGGTCCTTGGGTTGATTTTGCTGCGATGGCGGTCAGGTGAGGGATTCCTGCACTAGAGCTTCCTATAAACTGTAGCAAGATTTCTGAAGCTAGTGGAACTTTGTAAAGGCCTCGTAGTGTTACCCTGCCTCGCCTCCTCAGTAGAGGTGTATGGGATTGGCCGTCTCTTGGCAGATGGGTAACATGACTTGTGGGTAAAGATGTGCAACCTCTGCAGAGTGTAAAACTAGTATACTAGCCGTGCTCACGGTCATGAGCGGCTCGGACCCTCACATGATTAATTTATGGAACTTAAATTTAATTTGACATTTGCATCGCATTTGGGATTATTTTACTATTACTTTTCTTTATTACTATTAAGGTTTGGTATTTACTTACACTTAATAATTGCTAATAAAATTTTGACCAACTTATAAAAGCAATGCTCAGCTTCAGCTTTTACTTCATTGATCAGCCTTACACTTCATGAACTCCCACCTTTGGTGAGTTCATGCCACATTATTCCCCACGACTTGTTGAGCTATGAACATATGTGAGCTCACTCTTGCTATCTCACAACCACCCCCCCACAGGAGAAGAACAGGTGGTTCAGGAGGAGCCACAAGGCAAGGAGTTTGATCTGATCTAGGTGGCGTTTCTCAGTTGACATTGGTGCCGACGATCCTTAGTTTGTTTTATATTTATTCTTTTATTTTGTAATAAGACTTCCGCTATGTAATAAATACTCTGATGTTTTGTGACATTTATCTCTATACACTCTGTTATTATATATGTTGTCTTCTTGGCGCATGTATGAGATGCACCCGGCTTTGTCCCTTAAATTCGGGTGTGACTGAAGTGGTATCAGAGGAAATGTTGACTGTAGGACGAGACCTAGATAGAAATGGACAAACCCCTACCTACTTATCTATTTCTGATTCATTCTATACTTACCTTATTCTAAATCCTTCTATACTTACCTTACTCTGATTCTTTCTACACTTACCTTGATCTTGTCTCACCTTCTACTGTTCTACTCTGATCATTCTTACCTTTTCTACTCTGTGACAAGATGGATTTCACACCTTGGAATCCCTACCCCTATGACATTTTAAGAGTTAGGGAACCTAAGACAAAATCAGAACTATTTTCTATATTTAAAAATGTTGTTTGATTGTTCTGATGATAAATGTCTGATTTGCTTCTTTGATTGATTGAGATATTATATATGGACATCTTAGTATGTTCCACCATAAGGTAATGAATTAGCTATGGTAGGTAAAACATTAATCTGCTTAGCTAATAAATCCCCCAAAGTAACCTGATTCGTAACTACTGTCTTGTCTACTATTCTCTTACCATATGTATCTAACTCAGATGGTCAATACCAGGAGGGTGGTGGAATTGATTTGCCTCCTAATTGACACACTCGGTGGATATATATACAACCTCAGCCACAGCCAGCAGAGATGAATGCTCCTAATCCTCCACCAGGCGGAGTTGATCCACTGATTGCAGCTCAGATGAGGATGATGCATCAAATGGCGGACACTATGGCTGATATGCGTGCCCAGATGTAGCAAGAACGACAGGAGATGCGTCAGGAAAGAGAAGAGATACGCCAAGAGTTGTGCCAGGAGAGAGAGGAGATAACGCCAGGAGAGAAGGGCGCAACAGTAGCTGCAGCAGCAATTTCAGCAACAGCAGCAACAACAACAAGTACCATTGCCTCCACCACCACCGCCAGTTCCACCTCGTGATAAGCACCGAGAGTTTATGAGCCATAAGCCACCGACCTTCGCCAGCTCGCCAGATCCACTAGATGATGATGATTGGCTAAAAGCAAATGAGAAGATGCTCAACATAGCCCAATGCTCAGACCGGGAGAAAGTTCTTTATGCCTCAGGTCGTCTGACAGGTCCTGCTACTGACTGGTGGGATTCTTATACTGCTGCCCATGATGCTGCTGATACTATTACTTGGGCAGAGTTCAGTACACAGTTCAGGAACTACCATATTCCAGCTGGTATGATAAAGATCAAGAAGAAGGAGTTTCTGTCATGGAAGCAAGGCAACATGTCGGTCAGCGAGTACAGAGACAAATTTATTCAGCTGTCGAGATATGCTCCGAAGGAAGTTGCTGAGGATGAGAGGAAGCAGGAGCACTTTATTGAAGGACTTAACGGACCCCTACAGTATGCACTGGTTGCACACACATTCCCATCATTTCAGAGGCTACTGGACAAGGCTCTGTGGCGGAACCGCCCGAATTATTCCAGCTTAAGTGCCCAAGTCGCACCCTTAAGGGCAGCAACACACTTAAACAGGAATAACCCGTCAGTCCCTCGGATCTAGTCCGATAAAGCCACTTACCAGGATCAAATTCCACAATCTCACTCGAAGATGAGTCACAGGAGAAATACAATAAAATAAGAAACCTCAAATTAAGTGCTGAATTATTACATAGACCGGAGTTTTCAAATAGCAATTAAGAGTTCATGGAATAAAGTGCAGCGGATAATCGATGTCGTCGATATCGAGGAATTGGGCAAGGCCTAGCCCACTACTCCTCGTGCTCCTCTCCTGCCGGAGCAACATCCCACTCGACCGTCCAACCCGGTGGCTGGGTGGTAGGCCAAGTCACACCATCAACCATTTCCTGAATGGTACCTGCAAAAATTATGCCACAAGCAAGGCTGAGTATACTAATACTCAGCTAGACTTACCCGGTGTGAGGAATCTACTCCTCTACCTCTAGACTATGCAGCTGTTTGGCTGAGGGGTTTGGTTTGCCAAAAGCACTAGCTGTTTCTAAAATCAATTTTTAGCTTTTCAATTTCTATCATCATTAACTTAGCTAGATTTGCTCCTTCTAAGCATACATGGTGACAAGCATTTAGTTCAATCAACCAGTTATCTTATGTAACCTCATTTCACTTCTTACTCGATGCAGTACAAGGGGTCAAGCAGTCTCATTAGCTGCGAGAAGCAGACGATTCGAATCGAGTTTTAACCTTGCAAGGTAAACCTAAACATACGACATGTCAGGGTACTCCGACCCCACACATGGCAACCGTCCCCATCGATTCCCCGTTCACGTCCAGGCCTCACCGCCTTGGCGTACAATGCTCCACTGACCCCGGCTGCCGCCGTGCAGTGACCGCACTTGTACCCACCATAGCTAGCATGGGAGACCCAGTCTCAGGTCGCATGAGGGATAAAGTCCGCGCCCGGCTTCACTCAAGTACTAGGTTTACCGGTCACCATTTTTCCCGGCATGTGCTTAGTACGTTCAAACGCTTGACTCAGGTATCCACACATTAATCCTTAATTCCTTTTTCCCCGTCTCATGGTCAAGGCATCCTCCCCGGATCCAATTCCATAGACTAATATAGATACCGTTATCAAGATGAATACAATCAATTCCTGACCTCGCGCGAGTGCTAGAAAAATCACTCGACTTCTACTGAGATCCTGATTAACAAAGCAGCTACTCGACCTAGCATACTAGTATTCATCTCAAAAAGGAATCCTAAGTTCATGCAACTAGAGGTTTCAAGCAACTCCTACACTTAAGTGCACATCACAAACCTACAACCATTAAGTGTAGTAAAGTAGCATATATAAACGGTTATGCATATAAACCGGGGCTTGCCTTCAATAGCTGGGGCTGCAGGGAGATCCTCGATAGCAGCCTCGGAAGCCTGCTCCTGGTCCTCTTCTTGGACAGGTCCTTGCTCGGGGATGAGCACGTACTCTTCGTCAGCTAAATCACAATCTAATGAATGCAATGCATAAGATACATGCATGATATGATACGATATATGCTTTAGAAATTACAACTTTTGATGGTGTAATGTCTACTTAAGTTAGATAGAGTTAAACCTTACTTATGTGAGACCCTTGGGTGGTATACTTGGTAACTTGGGTCAAACTTAGCTAAGTAAGTGGTAGGTTTATTTTTTGGGTTCCACTGAATTCTTTTTAAAGCCTTAGTGAGAATTGACAAGAATTCAAGTTGGACTTATTGGAGTGAGGTTTATTTCTTCTTTCTTTTTTTCGTTATTCTCTTTAAGTTTTTGGAGTGGGTTTGAACTACAAGTTATCTTAATAAATTTCCAAAAATTCTGCAAAAATTACAGTGGCTTATTACTGGTGCATAATTCTCTGTCTCAAAATTTGGAGTTCAAAAAGTGAATAGTTTTCTCTGGACAAAAATACCAAATTTTAGGGCAGAAGGGGTGATTTGAACTACAACTATTAATTAAAAGTAAGTAATTCTCTAAAATTTATTTTTGCTGGCCTTTAAGTGCTATAACATGACTTGACACAATTTTCTAGCCATTATTGCCTATTAATTATTTTACTAGGGTTTTCTCAAGTTTCTAGTCAAAGAGGTGCTTTCTACTACCACTATATTTGAAAAATATCAAACAACAGACATCTTGTTTTTCTTAGCTTCTATTTTGTGCAAGAGCAATCATTCTGAAGTTTGGCATCTTTTTGCTTAAGGGAAGGGGTGGTATGCATTTATTGGGTTAAATGGCCTTTCTTATAAAATATTAGCAATAGGTATTATTTTGCATCTTTTTAATGGGTTTGCATTTTTCTCTGGTGGCCTATCTTATTATTGACTTAGCAAAATTTTATTTGCCCATTATTGTATTATTATGGGTTACTCATGATTATTTGGAAAATGGTTCATTATCATATTGTATTTATTTACCTTACCTAAAATGATGGGCTGGGGTGTTTATTATTTTTGTAGTGGGGTTCTGGTGGTTACAAGTCCACTAGATTTTTATTATCAATTTTGGATCTGGTTTTGTAATTTTAATAATTGATTTCCAGTTGGAATAATGCTAAACAGAACATTTTATTTAAAAACTGATCTGGAATAAATGTCTCTTTATTTTTCCTAGGTTCTTTGTTACTTAAGTGGATTAGGAAAAATAATTTCACTCCCTGTTCATTAATTTCTAATGCCTTTCTGATTTTCCTAAGTTTTGGGCAGAAATGGATTTTAATGGATATCTACACTATATTCTTCAATACGGGGGTTCTTACTATTTTTAAACAGTGTCTAAATGAGGTTTGAATACCTACAAATTTTCTTAGGTTCAGCATAGAAGCAAAACTAATTTTCCTTAATTAAACAATGTTTGGTGAGTTTCTGTTTTTAATTTTAAATTCTAAAAATTAGAACAGAAAGCATAAGGTTCATTATTTTTAAATGATAGCTCATATTATTCAGGGTCTAGCAAAATTTGTTTGACAACTTTTTCTTAAGAATTCATCAAGTTATGGATTTTCTAAGTTCTCTGGTTATTTAAAAAGATTAACAGAATTGATTAAATGGAAAACTACTTTGCGCTGGGGTCCCTGGCGGGTATTTCAAGTTTTTCCTCACGAAACAGTCCCTGGGCTGCTATTCACACGAGACAGTGACATCACAGAAAACCCCTCGGGTTCTTCTGATCCTAACCCGAGGTCCTTCTCCTAACTTAAACAGTACCCACGGTGGAAGAAAGGGCGGAGGGGCTTACCGGCGATGAGATTGCTCCGGTGAAGTGGTCGAGGACGTAGGGGAGGTCTCGGGGATCACAACGATGTGCGGGTCGCCGTCGGGGGTGGTCGGAGTTGGCCGGTCCGCGAGCACAGGCGGGGGAGCTCGTCGGCGGCAAGGAGTCCGGCCTATCCAGGGCGAAATTGACCAATCAAACGGGTCAGAGAGCTTCACCAGGGATCAAGGAAGGTGTGCGCGCGAGGAATTGAAGAATGGCTCACAGGAGAGCTCGGTCCACGCGGGCAGGCGCGCGACCGAAGTCTGGCGAGGGCGATCTCGGGCTTCTGGTGAAGTTCTGTTGGGTCCTAGGGCTTGGGGAGCTTCACGGGCCTATGGCGGAGCTAACCGAAGCACTGGCGCGACTTAGGGGCGACTGGGGCGGGCTAGCCACGGTGGCCGAAGCTCTGGCGGCAATGGCGGGCGGAAAAGAGCTCGCCTGAGCTAAGGAGGGGTGGCTGGCCGGTGATGGTGAGCGCGGGGTGAAGTGAGGTGCGCCCGGGGAGGCTTTATAGGCGTGGGCGAGCACGGCCGAGGGCGGGGCACTGACGAGCGCTCGGGGTGTGCGTGGCGAACGCCAGTGCGTGCTCTGGCGCGTGGCACAGCGTCGAGCATGAGGCAGCGCAGAGAGAGGTCGAGTTCAAGCGCGGATTGGCTCCAAATCTTGGAGATTTTGGCCATAATCCCGCTGAGAGATCTCTTCCTCTCAGGTCCCTTTGTCGTTTATGTGTGGAGGCTAGCAGGTTTGGTTGACTGGATTAGGAGATAGAGAGGGAAGAAATCTGGTTTGTCTCACTGCCGCACACAGGGAGAAGATCTCTGGTTTGACGTGTCCGAGGCACGCGTCCCAATGCCATCTTCTAGCAGGCGACAGAGGGGTTAGTTAGGCACGTTTTTGTTAATGGGGTCATTAGGATTTGAGTTAGGGATCAAGGTGAACACGCTTGATCTTTGGCTCAAGGTCTGAAATTCAGAATTCTGAAATTTAGAATTTCCTATTGAGTCCCCACATGAGAAGCTTGCTTGAGGTTTTATTTAAATTATTTTGGCCAAGCTTCCTCAATCTTTATTGTTGCTTATTAAATATACTTCAATGTTTATAATTGGCCCAAGTCATGATTTTAAATTTTTCATACCCTTTTCCCATTCTCTTGAATTTTGCTCATAGGGCTCAATTAGGGTTTTTGTTGGGGTTGCACATTTTACCTTTTGAAAATCCCATTTGTTTTGAACATGATACTTTTAAGTATATGCTTGGTGGATCCTTTATTCTTAAGTCAATTTTATGTTCATACTGAAATTTGGTTCACATAAGATGATGGTTCATGGTTTAGCACTTTGAGAGAAACCCTAGGTGACATTGAGGTGTCACAGCCTTCCCCCCTTAAAGGAATCTTGTCCCGAGATTCGGGTCAGAGTCCTCCCGGGGTGAAGCGAAGGGTGAGACTTATAGGAAGTGGGTGATTATTGTTGTTATTAGGGCAATTCGTTCTTCGAATGTCATTCTCTTTGCAACTTCAGAAGGAAGTCCTTTTTACATTTGTTTCATGATTATCTTATCCTGAATTAAGTTATATCTTTGGAATTTAGATTCGAAGGGCAGGAGGAGGGGTTGGGTGTGATCACGTACCAGCTTCCTTAGGTAGGCAATCGGGGAAGTTGGATCTCAAGAATTCCTCGGTTTCCCAAGTAGCTTCTTCCTCCGAGTGATTACTCCACTGGACCTTGTACATCTTGATCGATTTAGCCCGAGTTGATCTTTCCTTGCAATCTAGAATCTTGGAAGGGTACTCTTGGTACGATAGATCTGGTTCTATCTCCAATTCTGTCTCTGCTATGATCTCGGTCGGCAATCGAACACACTGTGAATGGTGGACATTTTTGAAGGTAACTTCAACTTATATGCCACGGGTCCACATGCTTCGATGATCTCATAAAGTCCAATGTAACGAGGGGCTAGCTTGCCTTTAATTCCAAACCTCTGCACTCCCTTGGTGGGTGATACCTTGAGGTACACGAAATCTCCTACCTTGAACTGGAGAGGTTTCCTTCTTCTATCATGGTAACTCCTCTGCCTGGCCTGAGCAGCTTCTAGATTCTTCCTGATTAGTTTGACCTTCCTTTCGGCTTCAGTCACTAAGTCAGGTCCAAAAACTCCTCTTGAGGTCCTGGTTCTTAGGAATCACCAATCTGCTTTTGAACCATAACACACCCTTTTCATCTTGGCGGAAACAATTATACTTCTCAATCTTCTGATGGAGATTTTTCTTGACAATCTGCACTCCCTTGTCACTGAGCTGGGCCATGATGATCTGGTCTTGCAAAGCTGGCTCAACAGAAATGTGAGACAACGAACCAGAAGGAATCACTTCTATTTGCATCTTGCTCAACTCATCACACAAGGTGTTGATGCGAGAATCCATCAGAATACAATTGCATTGCAACTTCCGACACAAGGCATCTGCTACCACATTGGCTTTCCCTGGGTGATAATGTACCTCCAGGTCATAATCCTTGATCAGCTCTAGCCATCTTCTCTGCCTCATGTTGAGATCAGCCTGAGTAAAGATGTACTTAAGGCTCTTATGATCGGTGAAGATGTTGCAGTGGGTCCCATTAAATAGTGCCTCCACATTTTTAATGCATGAACCACTGCTGCCAACTCAAGGTCATGAGTGGGATAATTTTGCTCATGAGGCCTGAGTGCTCTTGAGGCATAAGCAATGACTCGGTTGTCTTGCATTAAGACACAACCTAGTCCAGTGCCAGAGGCATCACAATATACATCAAAAGGCTTGCTGTTGTCGGGTTGCGCTAACACTAGTGCTGTGGTCAGATGCTGCCTTAGCGCATGGAAGGCATCTTCGCACTTCTGACTCCAGACAAACTTGGCTTCTTTCTTCAGCAACTCAGTTATAGGCTTCACAATTCGAGAGAAATCGGGAATAAATCTTCGGTAATAACCAGCTAATCCCAGAAAACTCTGAATCTGACGGACAATCGTTGGCGGCTTCCAGTTCATCACCTCTTGCACTTTATCAGGATCAACAGCTATTCCTGCCTGAGAGATAGTGTGACCCAAGAATTTGATTTCCTTTAGCCAAAAAACACACTTGGACAACTTGGCATAAAGGTGGTGCTCTCGCAGACGTTGAAGCACTACATGCAAATGCCCGGCATGTTCTTCTTTGTTCCTTGAGTACACCAAGATATCATCGATGAAAACCACTACGAATTTGTCCAATTCAGGCATGAAAACAGAATTCATCAGATACATGAAATATGCTGGTGCATTTGTCAGCCCGAATGACATCACCAAAAATTCATATAGCCCATATCTGGTTGAGAATGTCGTCTTCGAAATATCGCTTGCTCGTATCTTGATCTGATGGTAGCCAGAGCGAAGGTCTATTTTGGAAAACACCTTGGCCCCGACCAACTGGTCAAAAAGAACATCAATACGAGGCAAAGGATACTTGTTCTTGATAGTTACCGCATTAAGAGGGCGGTAATCTATACACAGCCTCAAGCTTTCATCCTTCTTTTTCACAAATAGTGCTGGACATCCCCAAGGCGAAGTACTTGGGCGAATAAATCCCTTATCCAGCAACTCTTGTAATTGCTTCTTCAATTTTGCCAACTCAGCGGGTGGCATTCGGTAGGTCCTCTTGGAAATTGGGGCCGTTCCCGGTTGCAACTCGATGGCAAATTCAATATCCCGGTCCGGTGGCATTCCTGGCAATTCATCAGGAAAGACATCTGCATACTCGCAGACCACTGGGATCTTTTTCAGAGGTAACTCCGTCATAGAGAAAGCACATGACTGAGTAGAACCCTGACTAGGCAGAATTAAGGTGAAGTTCCCACAGAATGGAGAATTAACTTCCACGGTACGGCTGGCTACATCAAGCACAACTTGGTGCAAGGTCATCCAATTAGCTCCCAGAATAATGTCCACATTTTCCAAACCCAACACAAGAAGAGTGGTTTTGACAATGTGGCTTTCTAGTTGAATAGGCACACTTTGGTTTAATTGATTAGTTGAAATTTTACCCCCAGGTGTGACTATCATGAATGACCCTTTTGAGTGAGAGAATGGCAGTTCACATTTAGCACTGAACTTCTGGCTAATGAAACTATGAGATGCACCAGAATCAAACAGAATTAAAGCAGGTTGATTATAAACTGAAAAGATACCGGTCATGATAGGAGCTCCTTCAGGTACTTCCTCCAGAGTGGTGAAGTTGAGCTTCCCTTGCTTAACCTGTACCCTCTGCTTTCTTCCCTTGTCTTGATTTGGTGCTGGCATCTGCCTCTGCTGGCTCCTGGGACAATTCTTGGCATAGTGGCCCACATTGCCACAAGTGAAACACTTGTTCCCATTGCCCTGGCGGAACTGCTGCTGCTGCGGAGGCTGATTGTTCCTTGGGGCGGGAGCTGGAAAGCGGTTGGGTGCCGGTTGCTGCTGCTGAGGTGGCCTGATCACCCATCTGCCTGCCTGCTGCTGGAAACCCCTGCTCTGATTGTGAAAAACAATCCGGAACCTCTGAGCCTGAGCGGATGGTGCTGCCATTGGCGCCTTTCCCTTCTTCTCTGCCCGGTGAGCTACAATGCAATCCTCCTAGGAGATGGCCAGGTTGACCAACTCATTGAAGCTATCAGCCCGGACAGTGTTGAGTCGTTCCCGCAGCTTGGTATTAAGACCCCTGCGGAAGCGGTCTCTCTTCTTTTCATCAGAATCAGCATGGTACCCTGCATACTAGCACAGGTCATTGAAGGCTTGCGCATACTGCAGTACCGTGCGGGTTCCTTGATTAAGGGCCAGAAATTCATTCAGCTTCCGATCAAGAATGCCAGCTGGGATGTGGTGTCCTCTGAAGGCAGTCTTGAATTCCTCCCAAGATACCTCACGATCAGCGGGGAACATAGCACGGAAGTGGTCCCACCAAGTCCGAGCAGATCCGCGAAGCTGCTGCGCGGCAAAGCGGGTCTTGGTAGCATCAGGGCAGTCTCCCGTGAGGAGGGGAAACTTGGACTCGACGACGCAAAGCCACACGTCGGCGTCCAACGGATCCTCTGCCTTGGTGAACAAGGGTGGCTGCGTGCTCAGAAACTCCTGGTAAGTTGCCATTGCCGGAGGTCGCTGCTGCTGGCCTCCACCATGCTGCTGAGGGTGGGGCTGGCGCTGCAAGAGATGTCGCAGAATCTCATTCTGCTGGGCCATCAGCTCCTGCACTGTGGGAGCTGGAGGAGGTGGCGGGGGAACCTCCTCGTTATGCCCACGACGCTGCCTAGCTGCCATCTGAAAACAGAGATTGCCGCCATTATTATCCCATTTCACTGTTTCGAACAACAAGATATCATCTCATATGGAAGGAAAAATGCCATAGTCATAATATTAGGTTCGAAATTAAGATAACATGGTGACAAACATCCCACAGATTTCAAAAGTTCACAGGGTTACATCAATCAGGGGAAAGTACCCGTAAGCCTAGTCCAAAATCTGATATTAACTAAGCTCACATGGGTTTCTATCCGCCTAAAAGTGCCGAAGTGACTGTTTAACCCTGAGCGGTGGAAGCGACACTGGATACGGGTGAAGGGGGCATCGCGGAGGTAGTCCCATTGGCACCAGGGGATGGTCCTAGCTCCTCGGGAGCCTCTTCTCCCTCGCTTCCGGCTTCATTGGCCTCCATCTCCAAGTGGTGCATGTCCAGGTAGTCATTCGCTTCTTCGAGTTCCCTCTGCACATCGTGAAGCTGGTTCTCCAAGACATCAATGGTGTTGTCTCGGATCTCCACCTGCTGCTCCAAGGTGGTAATGTGCTGGCTCAGCCTTTCCACCTGTAGATCCTTCTCTACCAACTCGGTGGATAAATCGACCACAAAATCTTCTCGACTATCGAGAGTGAGCTTGGCGGTTTGAGCGATGTTAGCAAGGTGTGCCATAGTGTCGCTCTGAAGGGTCTGAAGGCGGTATAGCGCACTCATGCACTGAACGGTGACCCTCCCGACCAAGTCAGGATACATCGCCCACACATCCTTCACATGGCTCACGCGGTTACACCACATGGGATCATCTCTCTTCTCAGCAGGGAAGAGTCCCAAGGGGTGCATCACCATCTCCAGGGGATGGTAGCCACAAAAAGTCATCAAAGTCTTCATGGCTGCTGCTTCGACGGTGTCGTCCGTCCTGAGTCCAATCGTCTCGAAATCAAGAGAACGCCAACCCGGCTGAAGGGGATGAGCCTCCAAAGTCAGCTAGACCCGACAACGAGGTACCCGATGCTCCTCATACAACTGCACCGTGTACAAAGGGGGCGTAGGGTAACTGGCGGAGTTAAGCACTTCCCACAAGATGGAAGGAAAGCCATCGCGGGAAAGGTAATCAGAACTGAAACGAGTGTCTCCTCCACTGCCGAGGGTGGGTGAATTCATCTGCGGAAGGGAATCAAAGGTAAAGATTATGGTGGAAGGAAAAAAGAAAAAGAGAGCCCGGATGGTTTTAAAGAAAGTGGGTTAGCTCAATTTTTTAATTCCTCTTTGCGTTTATAATGCATGCATGCTGAAGGTAACGTTGCCTCTCCAAAAATAGGGTGCTTTTAGGGCATCCTTAAAAATATAAGTACAGGCCCATGGGCCTAATTAATTAGCCACCTATTTCTCCCTCTATGCCTAAGGCCTTTCGTCCTATGTCTAGCGGTCTAGTCCTGACGATCCTTAGCAGTTTCTAAGCAAGTTTTAGATTTTGAAAATTGGTATTCATGGTTTATTGTCCTTCTCTGTGGTGGAATTTGCTCCGATACCAGCTGTGGCGGAACCGCCAGAATTATTCCAGCTTAAGTGCCCAAGTCGCACCCTTAAGGGCAGCAACACACTTAAACAGGAATAACCCGTCAGTCCCTCGGATCTAGTCCGATAAAGCCACTTACCAGGATCAAATTCCACAATCTCACACGAAGGTGAGTCACAGGAGAAATACAATAAAACAAGAAACCTCAAATTAAGTGCTGAATTATTACATAGACCGGAGTTTTCAAATAGCAATTAAGAGTTCATGGAATAAAGTGCAGCGGATAATCGATGTCGTCGATATTGAGGAATTGGGCAAGGCCTAGCCCACTATTCCTCGTGCTCTTCTCCTACCGGAGCAACATCCCACTCGACCGTCCAACCCGGTGGCAGGGTGGTAGGCCAAGTCACACCATCAACCATTTCCTGAATGGTACCTGCAAAAATTATGCCACAAGCAAGGCTGAGTATACTAATACTCAGCTAGACTTACCCGGTGTGAGGAATCTACTCCTCTACCTCTAGACTATGCAGCTGTTTGGCTGAGGGGTTTGGTTTGCCAAAAGCACTAGCTGTTTCTAAAATCAATTTTTAGCTTTTCAATTTCTATCATCATTAACTTAGCTAGATTTACTCCTTCTAAGCATACATGGTGACAAGCATTTAGTTCAATCAACCAGTTATCTTATGTAACCTCATTTCACTTCTTACTCGATGCAGTACAAGGGGTCAAGTAGTCTCATTAGCTGCGAGAAGCAGACGGTTCGAATCGAGTTTTAACCTTGCAAGGTAAACCTAAACACACGACATGTCAGGGTACTCCGACCCCACTCATGGCAACCGTCCCCATCGATTCCCCGTTCGCATCCAGGCCTCACCGCCTTGGCGTACAATGCTCCACTGACCCCGGCTGCCGCCGTGCAGTGACCGCACTTGTACCCACCATAGCTAGCATGGGAGACCCAGTCTCAGGTCGCATGAGGGATAAAGTCCACGACCGGCTTCACTCAGGTACTAGGTTTACCGGTTACCATTTTTCCCGGCATGTGCTTAGTACGTTCAAATGCTTGACTCAGGTATCCACACATTAATCCTTAATTCCTTTTTCCCCGTCTCATGGTCAAGGCATCCTCCCCGGATCCAAGTCCATAGACTAATATAGATCCCGTTATCAAGATGAATACAATCAATTCCTGACCTCGCGTGAGTGCTAGAAAAATCATTCGACTTCTATTGAGATCCTGATTAGCAAAGCAGCTACTCGACCTAGCATACTAGTATTCATCTCAAAAAGGAATCCTATGTTCATGCAACTAGAGGTTTCAAGCAACTCCTACACTTAAGTAGACATCACAAACCTACAACCATTAAGTGTAGTAAAGTAGCATATATAAACGGTTATGCATATAAACCGGGGCTTGCCTTCAATAGCTGGGGCTGCAGGGAGATCCTCGATAGCAGCCTTGGAAGCCTGCTCCTGGTCCTCTTCTTGGTCAGGTCCTTGCTCGGGGATGAGCACGTACTCTCCGTCAGCTAAATCACAATCTAATGAATGCAATGCATAAGATACATGCATGATATGATACGATATGTGCTTTAGAAATTACAACTTTTGATGGTGTATGGTCTACTTAAGTTAGATAGAGTTAAACCTTACTTATGTGAGACCCTTGGGTGGTATACTTGGTAACTTGGGTCAAACTTAGCTAAGTAAGTGGTAGGTTTATTTTTGGGGTTCCACTGAATTCTTTTTAAAGCCTTAGTGAGAATTGACAAGAATTCAAGTTGGACTTATTGGAGTGAGGTTTATTTTTTCTTTCTTTTTTTCGTTATTCTCTTTAAGTTTTTGGAGTGGGTTTGAACTACAAGTTATCTTAATAAATTTCCAAAAATTCTGCAAAAATTACAGTGGCTTATTACTGGTGCATAATTCTCTAGCTCAAAATTTGGGGTTCAAAAAGTGAATAGTTTTCTCTGGACAAAATACCAACTTTTAGGGCTGAAGGGGTGATTTGAACTACAACTATTAATTAAAAGTAAGTAATTCTCTGAAATTTATTTTTGCTGGCCTTTAGGTGCTATAACATGACTTGACACAAATTTATAGCCATTATTGCCTATTAATTATTTTACTAGGGTTTTCTCAAGTTTCTAGCCAAAGAGGTGCTTTCTACTACCACTATATTTGAAAAATATCAAACAAAAGACTTCTGGTTTTTCTTAGCTTCTATTTTGTGCAAGAGCAATCATTCTGAAGTTTGGCATCTTTTTGCTTAAGGGAAGGAGTGGTATGCATTTATTGGATTAAATGGTCTTTCTTATAAAATATTAGCAATAGGTATTATTTTGCATCTTTTTAATGGGTTTGCATTTTTTCCTGGTGGCCTATCTTATTATTGACTTAGCAAAATTTTATTTGCCCATTATTGCATTATTATGGGTTACTCATGATTTATTTGGAAAATGATTCATTATCATATTGTATTTATTTACCTTACTTAAAATGATGGGCTGCGGTGTTTATTATTTTTTTAGTGAGGTTCTGGTGGTTACAAGTCCACTGGATTTTTATTATCAATTTTGGGTCTGGTTTTGTAATTTTAATAATTGATTTCCAGTTCGAATAATGCTAAACAGAACATTTTATTTAAAAACTGATCTGGAATAAAGGTCTCTTTATTTTTCCTAGGTTCTTCGTTACTTAAGTGGATTAGGAAAAATAATTTCACTCACTGTTCATTAATTTCTAATGCCTTTCTGATTTTCCTATGTTTTGGGCAGAAATGGTTTTTAATGAATATCTACACTATATTCTTCAATACTGGGGTTCTTACTATTTTTAAACAGTGTCTAAATGAGGTTTGAATACCTACAAATTTTCTTAGGTTCAGCATAGAAGCAAAACTAATTTTCCTTAATTAAACAAGGTTTGGTCAGTTTCTGTTTTTAATTTTAAATTCTAAAAATTAGAACAGAAAGCATAAGGTTCATTATTCTTAAATGATAGCTCATATTATTCAGGGTCTAGCAAAATTTGTTTGACAACTTTTGCTTAAGAATTCATCAAGTTATGGATTTTCTAAGTTCTCTGGTCATTTAAAAAGATTAACAGAATTGATTAAATGGAAAACTACTTTGCGCTAGGGTCCCTGGCGGGTATTTCAAGTTTTTCCTCACGAAACAGTCCCTAGGCTACTATTCACACGAGACACTGACATCACAGAAAACCCCTCGGGTTCTTCTAATCCTAACCCGAGGTCCTTCTCCTAACTTAAACAGTGTCCACGGCGGAAGAAAGGGCGGAGGGGCTTACCGGCGACGAGATTGCTCCGGTGAAGTGGTCGAGGACGTAGGGGAGGTCTCGGGGATCACAACGATGTGCGGGTCGCGGTCGGGGTTGGTCGGAGTTGGCCGGTCCGCGAGCGCAGGCGGGGGAGCTCGTCAGCGGCGAGGAGTCTGGCCTATCCAGGGCGAAATTGACCAATCAAACGGGTCAGAGAGCTTCACCAGGGATCAAGGAAGGTGTGCGCGCGAGGAATTGAAGAATGGCTCACCGGAGAGCTCGGTCCACGCGTGCTGGCGGGCGACCGAAGTCCGGCGAGGGCGATCTCGGGCTTCCGGTGAAGTTCTGCCGGGTCCGAGGGCTTGGGGAGCTTCACGGGCCTATGGCGGAGCTAACCGAAGCACTAGCGCGACATAGGGGCGACTAGGCGGGCTGGCCACGGTGGCCGAAGCTCTAGCGGCAATGGCGGGCGGAAAAGAGCTCGCCGGAGCTAAGGAGGGGTGGCTGGCCGGTGATGGTGAGCGCGGGGTGAAGTGAGGCGCGCCCGGGGAGGCTTTATTGGCGTGGGCGAGCACGGCCGAGGGCGGGGCTCTGACGAGCGCTCGGGGCGTGCGCGGCGAACGCCAGTGCGCGCTCTGGCACCTGGCACAGCGTCGAGCACGAGGCAGCGCAGAGAGAGGTCGAGTTCAAGCGCGGATTGGCTCCAAATCTTGGAGATTTTGGCCATAATCCCGTTGAGAGATCTCTTCCTCTCAGGTCCCTTTGTCGTTTATGTGTGGAGGCTAGCAGGTTTGGTTGACTGGATTAGGAGATAGAGAGGGAAGAGATCTGGTTTATCTCACTGCCGCACACAGGGAGAAGATCTCTGGTTTGACGTGTCCGAGGCACGCGTCCCAATGCCTTCTTCTGGCAGGCGACAGAGGGGTTAGTTAGGCACGTTTTTGTTAATGGGGTCATTAGGATTTGAGTTAGGGATCAAGGTGAACACACTTGATCTTTGGCTCAAGGTCTGAAATTCAGAATTCTGAAATTTAGAATTTCCTATTGAGTCCCCACATGAGAAGCTTGCTTGAGGTTTTATTTGAATTATTTTGGCCAAGCTTCCTCAATCTTTATTGTTGCTTATTAAATATACTTCAATGTTTATAATTGGCCCAAGTCATGATTTTAAATTTTTCATACCCTTTTCCCCATTCTCTTGAATTTTGCTCATAGGGCTCAATTACGGTTTTTGTTGGGGTTGCACATTTTACCTTTTGAAAAACCCATTTGTTTTGAACATGATACTTTTAAGTATATGCTTGGTGGATCCTTTATTCTTAAGTCAATTTGATGTTCATACTGAAATTTGGTTCACATAAGATGATGGTTCATGGTTTAGCACTTTGAGAGAAACCCTAGGTGACATTGAGGTGTCACAGGCTCTTGCTATTGAACACAAGCGTGTTCAACTGGGAGATCTGAAGAGGAAGGCTATCTCACAGGGACAGGGTAGCAGCAGTGTTCGTCCCCGCTACGTTTCGCCACAGGGTACACCGACTCGACCAGGAGGACCACGCCCAGTTCAGTATGCTCCACAGGGGTCTCCACGGACACCTCCTACTCGTCAGGCTACCCCCACTGGCACCCCGACGAGGCCTGCAGGACAGAAGATCAGCCCTACATGCTTCAAGTGCAGTCAGATTGGGCACTATGCTAATGCTTGTCCTATGGGGAATTCTAGAACACCAGCTAAGAACAAGCAACAGACTCCTGGCAAGGGATATTCTATAGCCAGGGTGAATCAAGTCAGCGTTGATGATACTCCTGATGGGGCTGACATCGTACTCGGTATGTTTTACATTAATGTCATTCCTGCAACCATACTGTTTGATTCTGGTGCTACACATTCGTTCATGTCTGCTCGATATGCTAACATTAATGAGGTACCCTTGCTAAATATGAGAAAACCAATGATAGTATTCACACCTAAAGGGCCTATTGAGGCAAATAAAATGACATGTAGATTGACATTATCAATTATGGGAAGAGAATTTGGAGCTACCGCTATAATATTAGAGGCCAGCAGTATAGATCTGATCCTTGGTATGTCATGGTTAAGGAAGGCAAAGGTCATTATATCATGTGGTAGAGGTACTATAGAGCTCACTAGCCCTAAAGGAGAAACGTTTCAAGTTAATATTGCAGTAACCACCTCATCCAAGCGTGCAATGTTCTTTATACCTGAGGAGTTTGTTGGTGACAACATCTGTGTGGTTAGAGATTTTCTGGATGTCTTACCAAAGGAGTTACCAGGGATGCCACCAGATAGGGAAGTTGAGTTTGTCATTGATCTGTTACCTGGAACTGCCCCTATTTCTAAACGACCATACAGGATGCCTATAGAAGAACTGAAGGAGCTTAAGAAGCAGTTAACAGAGTTACAGGAAGCAGGGTACATTCGTCCGAGTTCCTCGCCTTGGGGAGCACCAGTGTTATTTGTACAGAAGAAGGATGGATCGCAACAGATGTGTGTGGACTATAGATCACTTAATGATGTCACTATGAAGAACAAGTATCCATTGCCCCGTATTGAGGATTTGTTTGATCAGATGAGAGGAGCCAGGGTATTCTCGAAGATTGATCTCCGATCGGGATACCATCAGATGAAGATTAGACCATCAGATATTCCTAAGACAGCTTTCTCAACCCAATATGGATTATACGAGTTTACTGTTATGTCATTTGGATTAACCAATGCACCAGCTTATTTCATGAATTTGATGAATAAGGTGTTTATGGAGTATTTGGACAGATTCGTCATGGTGTTCATCGACGATATTCTTATCTATTCTAAGAGTGAAAGTGATCATGAACAACATCTAAGGTTGGTGCTACAGAAGCTACGAGATAATCAACTCTATGCCAAGTTTAGCAAGTGCGAGTTTTGGATTGACAAGGTGCCATTCGTTGGTCATATTATTTCTAATGGAGGAATAGCAGTGGATCCTACTAAAGTGAAGGAGATAATGGAGTGGAGAGTGCCCACTACAGTTACTGAGATTCGGAGTTTCTTGGGACTCGCAGGATAATATCGAAGATTTATTGAAGGGTTCTTTAAGATTTCCAAGCCTATGACAACGCTTTTGGAGAAAGGAAGAGAATTCAAGTGGGATGAGAAATGCCAAGACAGCTTTGATCAATTGAAGGAGAGATTGATGTCACCACCAGTATTGATTATGCCAGATCTGCAGAAGGGATTTGACATTTACTATGATGCATGTGGCCAAGGACTTGGATGTGTGCTCATGCAAGAAGGACATGTGATCGCCTATGCATCTCGTCAGTTAAGGAAACATGTATTGAACTACCCCACTCATGATTTAGAACTGGCAGCAGTTGTGCATGCACTTAAGATTTGGAGACACTACATTATGGGAACTAAGTGCCAAGTATACACGGATCATAAGAGTTTGAAGTACATATTCACTCAGAAGGATCTCAACCTTAGGCAACGCCGTTGGTTGGAGCTTATTAAGGATTATGATTTGGAGATTCATTACCACCCAAGCAAGGCAAATTTGGTTGCAGATGCCTTGAGTCGGAAGGAGCATGTTCACTCCGCTTTTGTAGTCCAGCTACCCGATGAATTAGCAAAAGATTTTGAGAGGCTCAACTTGGGGATTGTTACACATATGGAAGGAGTTACCATTGAATTGGAACCTACCTTGGAGCAAGATATTCATAAAGGTCAGATTGGTGATGCCAAAATCCAAGAGATCAAAGATCTGATAACAGAGGGTAGAGGCCCGGAATTCACAGAGGATGAGCAAGGCACGATATGGTTCAAGAATCGGATTTGTGTTCCCGATATCGATAGTCTTCGGGAAACCATATTGAAGGAGGCACATGACTCAGTTTATTCTATCCACCGTGGGAGTACTAAGATGTATCAGGATTTGAAGCAAAAATATTGGTGGTATGGATTGAAGAGAGATGTGGCTGCACATGTGGCTATGTGCGATGTGTGTCAAAGAGTTAAGGCTGAACACCAGAGGCCAGCCGGACTACTGCATCCACTGAAGATACCTGAGTGGAAATGGGAAGAGATTGGCATGGACTTCATTGTTGGATTACCCCGCACGTCTGCTGGATATGATCCTATATGGGTGATTGTGGACAGGCTAACTAAAGTAGCCCACTTTATTCCAGTGAAGACCACGTATTCAGGGGCTAAGTTAGCAGAGTTGTACATGGCACGGATTGTCTGCCTACATGGTGTGCCAAAGAAGATTGTGTCAGACCGGGGATCACAGTTTACTTCGCGGTATTGGAATAAGTTGCACGAGTCCTTGGATACAAGATTGAACTTTAGTTCGGCTTACCATCCACAGACTAATGGGCAGACTGAGAGGACCAACCAAGTGCTAGAGGATATGTTAAGAGCTTGTGCTCTTAAACATGGTGGAAGTTGGGATAAGAGTTTGCCTTATGCAGAGTTCTCTTATAATAATAGCTATCAGGCCAGTTTGAACATGTCACCGTTTGAGGCTTTGTATGGCAGAAAGTGCAGGACTCCACTATATTGGGATCAAACTGGAGAAAGGCAGTTGTTTGGGCCTAAGATTATACAAGAAGCAGAGGTGCAAGTCCAGCAAATAAGGGAGAATTTGAGAACTGCACAATCCAGACAGAAAAGCTATGCTGACACCCGGAGAAGACTGCTTGAGTTTAAGGAGGGAGATTATGTCTACTTGAAGGTGTCACCACTCCGGGGTATGAGAAGATTCAAAGTCAAAGGAAAGTTGTCCCCTCGCTTTATTGGACCCTTCTTAATCTTAAAGCGAGTGGGAGAGATTGCATACTAATTGGAGTTACCGGATCATCTCGCGGATGTTCATGATGTATTCCATGTATCTCAGCTGAAGAAATGTCTCAGGGTACCTGAAGAGCAGTTGCCAATGGAGGACCTTAGTGTTCAAGATGACCTGACTTATGCTGAGTACCCCATCAAGATTTTGGATACTTTGACTCGAGTTACGAGAAATAAGGAGATAAGAATGTGCAAAGTGCAATGGAGTCACCACGGTGAAGATGAAGCTACATGGGAAAGAGAAGAAGAGCTTCGTATAGATTTTCCTCACCTTTTCCCTTGATCTTCTTAAATCTCGAGGACGAGATTATTTTTAAGGGAGGTAGGATTTGTAATACTTAAAGTTGTATACAAAGAATAATAGAGAGAGCTCTTCATTTTATGCGCCTTAATTGCATCATGAAAAGAGCATATATAAAATCAAGGATGATTAAATTAAACCAATGATACTAAAATAAAAGAAAGTGCATTTTTGTTGGAGTTTTATATGTTTGTGCATTAAATAAAATAATGAGGATAAAAATAATAAGGTAATAATTATTTGAAGTTTGATTAAAACCCTAAATTGAGATTAGGGTTGGAAATAAGGAAGAAATTAAAGGTTATGAAAATATAAACAATATATATATAAATAGATGTATATGGAATTAACACCCCTAATTTCTCAAATATAAGTGTGATGATGAACCACAAAAGTTTGAATTTAAGTTTGAAATCAAATTTAATTTTTGAAATAGAGAAGAGAGAAAAGAATAAAGAAAAAAGAAGGGGGAATGGCGTAATGGGCCTAAACCTTGGAATCTGGCCCACCCTCTGTTTTCTGGTGCGGCCCATTCAGCGTGTGCGCGGCCCAGACACCAGCTCCTTTTCCCTCCCGCGCTCACTTCACTGGCAGGCGGGTCCACCTTGACAGCCGCACTACGCGCCATGCGCCGCACGCTGATCTGCGCTGGGAGTCTGCATGCGGGACCCACTCGTCATCCCGTCGCGCTCCTTTGCAACCACCCGCGCGGACCACGCGGTGAACCTCCTCCTTCCTCGCGCCAGCTGGGCCACCTGCCGACTATGCTCAGTCAGACCATAAATACGAAACCCCAGCCTTCCAACGGCTCCCCTCTCACCCGTACTCGCTCGCGTCGTCCACAAATTCCCCACCGAAAGCTGCCTTGGCGGAAGAACTCCATCGCCGCCGGTGATTCTCCTCTGTGCTCGTGCACGGGTCCGCGCGTGTGGGCGAGGACGTCCGCCGAGAAGCAGTGAAGCTGCAGGAGCCCTCAAGTCGAGCTGTGAGTCGCGTGGAACTCGGGAATTGCTCACCGGAGACAGGCGTGGTCGCGGATCCACGCTTCACCGCGGGCCGATCACCACCGCGCACCATCATCGGTGAGATGCCTGTACATAGTTCCGCCCTTACTTCAGTTACGTTTTGCCTCTGTCGGATCGAAAGTTGGGGCCGGGAAGCGCAGAACGAGACCCCTCTGGCGATGCCTCACCGCGGCTAACCGGTGGCGCCGTCGCACCTCGACGGGGCTCAGGGACGAGCGACCCCAACCGTTGGATCTGGCGCTTGCGGCCAGGATTACATCGAGCGCGTACCGCTTCGGGATGACAGCGCGCGCCGTCCGATTGGGATCGGACGCGTAGGATCTAAATAGGGCATTTTAAATCGTGGGCAATATATCACCGATCCGACGGCCGCGACAGCGTACCGGTCCGATTTATAACCCTCTAATCTGGGCCGTGTGGTTTTGATCCAACGGCCTGGGTTCACCGATACCTCTTTGCTTGACATAATTGCTAAAGAGACCTTGGCAAATGTTTGAATTAACCCGTAGTCCATCGCTACTGTGCTCTGTGCCTCAGATTTCTTGCGCTAGGGCCCCTGTTGTCTCTGGAATTTGGCGCGCGGTCCAAATAATTGATAAAATCAGAAAGATTATTTAGAAATTAGTTTTTAGTACACATTTAATTGCAGAAACTTATAAAATGCATAGAAAATTCATTTTTAGTCCAAATCACTTCATTCCAGTTTCTAAAATTTTGTAATTTTATTCTCTACCACTTAGTGCCTCTGTTTTGACATGAAAACAGTAAGAGAATTAATTTATCATTTAATCCTATCTCAAGCACATTAAATCTTAGGAAATTCATATCTTAAAATCTATAATACCAAAAATTATGATTTCTGTTCCTAGGAGTTTATTTTAATGTGTAAATTTTCACTGTGTATCTTATTTACATGTTTGGTGCAATGTTAATTTTTGCTGTACTATGTATGTATTGTGTTGATGCGAGTAGACGAGCAAGCCACTGTGGATTCTGAGGTTCAGCAAGTAGAAGTAGCTGAGCAGGAGCACATTGAAGGCAAGTTGTGCCCTTGATCACTTACTTTTTCCCAGCCATGTTCTTATTAATTATAATGATCTGCATAGGTTAATTTTGATGGGATCCTTTAGGTTACCCCAGTTTTGATTATCTTTATACCTTGTTCACCACTGAATCATTTTTGGGTAGTACCTGCTATTGCTTTATGTGGATTGGGTATGGAGATACACTATTCATGATTATTCTGTTATTATCTTGTTATTATTAATGTTCATGTTAAGATCATTAAATTAATGGGAACATGGAGCGACCACCCGGGAAAACAGTGCTACCACAAGGGTTTAATGGGACGCTCTTGGCTGATTAACTAGGAAAGCTAGTGGAGGTCTTCCTTACCCGAAAGGGGCAAGGGCAGTAGGGGAGTGGTCAGTGTAGGGAGGTCCTTGGGTTGATTTTGCTGCGATGGCGGTCAGGCGAGGGATTCCTGCACTGGACCTTCCTATAAACTGTAGCGGGATTTCTGAAGCTAGTGGAACTTTGTAAAGGCCTCGTAGTGTTACCCTACCTCGCCTCCTCGGTAGAGGTGTATGGGATTGACTGTCTCTTGGCAGATGGGTAATATGACTTGTGGGTAAAGATGTGCAACCGCTGCAGAGTGTAAAACTAGTATACTAGCCGTGCTCACGGTCATGAGCGGCTCGGACCCTCACATGATTAATTTATGGAACTTAAATTTAATTTGACATTTGCATCGCATTTGGGATTATTTTACTATTACTTTTCTTTATTACTATTAAGGTTTGGTATTTACTTACACTTAGTAATTGCTAATAAAATTTTGACCAACTTATAAAAGCAATGCTCAGCTTCAGCTTTTACTTCTTTGATCAGCCTTACACTTCATGAACTCCCACCTTTGGTGAGTTCATGCCACATTATTCCCCACGACTTGTTGAGCTATGAACGTATGTGAGCTCACTCTTGCTATCTCACAACCCCCCCCCCACAGGAGAAGAACAGGTGGTTCAGGAGGAGCCACAAGGCGAGGAGTTTGATCTGATCTAGGTGGCGTTTCTCAGTTGACATTGGCGCCGACGATCCTTAGTTTGTTTTATATTTATTCTTTTATTTTGTAATAAGACTTCCGCTATGTAATAAATACTCTAATGTTTTGTGACATTTATCTCTATACACTCTATTATTATATATGTTGTCTTCTTGGCGCATGTATGAGATGCACCCGGCTTTGTCCCTTAAATCCGGGTGTGACATCATCGCCATTACTATTCATCATCGTTACTATTCATCGATGGTATCTATAATTAATTTTCATCTTCACTATTCACCGTTACTATTCATCGTTACTATTCATCGATCATCCGATCACCCCAAATTTCAACTACTCATCCATCATGCTGTCCTGTCCACCTAAGACCAGCCAGACCCATATTCCAGTCATACAAACTCCGGTGACTGTGATTTTCCTTCCAGTAGTGAACTTCCCATCTGGTCACCCATCCCAGGTTTCTCCAAGTTGAGCACACTTGACTTTGAGATTCCTTCGAACCAGGCTTCCAAACTTCAATTCCAATAATTCTTCTTTCTAATTTCTTATAAACTATTCCCTATCCAACCATGTCATCCCTTAAGCATGGTCGATATTCCAAAAAACTCCCAAAATACTCTTGTCTCGTATTCTGCCTATAATTTCCCTATTCAGGCTAAGTCAGACGATTCATTCGTCACTATTCTCACCAATAGTGAATTTCACTGTGCTACACCACATACACCCAGCTACCCTCTCCCTCTCCACACACACTCAACACCCTCATCCAAGGCAAACACCCCACCCACTCAGTTACTCCGCTCTGCTGGCTACACGCATAGTGTCGCTTTGCCTCCAGTCCACCCTCCAGCCACTAGTAGTATCTCAACACCACATGCCACAGATTCTACTCAAGACTACCCATCCATATATCGCTATTCTGACCACTATACTAAATATCTATTGATATACTTGCTGGTTTGTTTGTTTGCTTATTCATGTTGCATAGTTATCAGAGCATTCGTACCGTCGCGTGGAGGCCAGATCTGCAAGTCTATGCCAGGTAGTGGAGCTAGAAGCCAGTTCCGCGAGCTCTCCCCCTTTCGCTGGATAAGAGCGGCAAGCTCACTGGATCCCTTTGATGCATAAATTATCTATGGCCACCCAGCCGCTTGTCGCAACCAATCCTTGATATATTTGTTACAAATGATTTGAGAAAAGGTGTGAGTTTTCAAAAGAAAATGCTTTTCAAAATGGGTATGATGAAGGGTTTTCACCCTTATCACCTTTGAGTAGGGATGATCAGGGACTCCCTGGTTTAGGGGAGGGCCTATGGTGATGGCTCAGCTGGGTTAGGTGTGAGCAGAAGGATTGTCCTATCATATAAGGACTGGTTTGTCATCCTTCACTACCTATACTCATGACAAGTACAACCATTCGAAACTGTATGGACAGTCACTCAATCTGATCTTGTACGGTCCGAACCCCAGTGTTATGATGGCTGGGGAGCACCGGGAGGATAAGGAGGGGGAATCTTTTGTTCGGTTTGGACATGGCGGTGGCCTGACTCCTTCCGGTATAACCGTTAAGGTAAGGACGTGTGAGGAAAGAAAGAGATTTGGATTCGGGTCTCATTGGCCATGAGATTGCAGAGCCAGACTAGTGGGTAAAGTGTACCCCTCTACATAGAGTTCAAACCTATTTGAATAGTCTGTGTCCACAGGAATGAACGAGTCTGGTGTGGTATGACAATTAGTGTTTTATTTTCCAAAAAGGGTTCTTTTGAGAAAAGTGGTTTTTAAAAGGTCTGGCGGTTGAGCCGTGAGCTATGGTGGACGGGAAGTCTAGTAGCTGTTTTTGAAAATGAAAACCAATGGGAAACTGCTGAGATACCTGGACGGTTTAGTCCAGGGGATTTTGTTCTATATTGAAAAACTTTCCTGCTCCTTTGGGAGAGGATGCGCTTTGAAAAATACAAAATATTTTACAAAATAACCCTGCATCAAATATTGTTGTTTCTACAAAATATCCTGAGCTCAACATATTCCATGCATTATATCTGATTCCCCCATTCCACGGGTGAAGGTGGGCTGCTGAGTACGTTTGTACTCACCCTTGCTTATTTGTTGTTTTTCAGAGAAGGTGATCGCTGATCGGGTAAGAGTTACGCTTGTTCCCAACCTTGCATGTGGCTGTTGGACCGCTGATTTGCTTCGTTGCGTATATCGGGCTGCTTTAGCCCCACTCTGATGATATGTTCCGAGTTGTGGACCAACTCTTAAAGTTGATCGCCACCTTTATAGGTTTGTCTCGTGTAGGCAAATCTGGAATCATCTGTTGTATAAATGTGTTTACTAGCCTCTTGGGACTAGTAATTGTATCATATTTGAGTCCCAAAGGAAGTCAAGCCATATGTCCGAACCCATAGGAGCATAGGTCCAAATACTAGGGTACCCGTTGTAGAGCGGTGGAGCATGCAGGCTTAGGGTACGGAACCAGGCTAAGCGGCTACACAGCTCCGGACCACCCTAGGAAACGACCGCCCATTCTCTAGAACTGGTCCTCGGGTTGCCGGACCCCCTATAGCAGTAGAGGGGTCCCAAACTGTAGGCCTGGCTACTCAATTCGGATGTCATCATACCAGCAAGGGTGGGAAACTGTATGGGTGGGTTAGATAAAAAATAATGCTTGAAAATTGTAGCAGAATAAAACCATCACAAAAGCACATCTGGGGGTAAATCTCTTCCTTAGAACTTGATATACATGGGTGTAGACCAACAGGTCAGGCTTACGAGGGCGGACCTCACTGGATTGACGTACACATATGCGCAACCCAGTTACAAAGGAAGAAAAACTCAATCCCCTAGTTTTGCTTCTATGGGTAGAACTTACGGAGATGCTCTATATTCTAGGGATTGGGAAGAGGTACTCCTTCTGTTGTGGCAAGGCGGACACACCCAGGTTGGCATATTTACATCACCTTGAAGGGTCCCTCCCAACTGGGAGAGAGTTTGTGGAGCCCTTCTCGGTTCAGTACTCACCTTAGGACTAGGTCCCCGACCCTGAGCTCCCTACTATGCACGAACCGTTGGTGGTAGCGCCTGAGCGCTTGGTTGTACCGTGCATTTAGGATCGCCGCTCGCCATCTGTGCTCGTCGATGATGTCCACGTCCTCATGACGTAGCTGTTCTTGCATAGACTCATCAAAAGACTGGACCCGTGGGGAGCCCATAATGATTTCCGAGGGAAGGCAGGCTTTGGCCCCGTAGACTAGGAAGAACGGGGTCTCCCCGGTAGCTCGGCTGGGTGTGGTCCGGTTCCCCCATAGTACACACGGAAGCTCGTTGACCCAATTTGCACCATGCTTTTTCAAGCAGTCATAGGTGCGTGACTTGAGTCCCCTGAGGATTTCTGCGTTTGCCCTCTTAGCTTGGCCGTTGCTCCTGGGATGATCCACATACACAAGGCAGAGCTGGGTGCCGATGCCCTCGCAATACTCCTAGAAGAGTCGACTTGTAAACTGGGTCCCGTTGTCTGTAATGATATGGCATGGGACCCCAAATCTACAGAAAACCGAATTGAGGAAGGCAACTGCAGCACCCTGGGTGATGCTGACCACAGGGGTGGCCTCTGGCCACTTTGTGAACTTGTCGATGGTGACGAAGAGGAAACGGTACCCGCCGACAGCCCTGGGGAATGGTCCCAGGATATCCACCCCTCATACGGCGAATGGCCAAGAGGGTGGAATCATTTGCAGAGCCTAAGCCGATGGGTGTATCTTCTTTGCATGGAACTAACATGCTTTGTAGGACTTTACCAACTCAGCTGCATCCTAGAGAGCGGTTGGCCAGTAGAAGCCGTGCCGGAAGGCCTTACCGACCAGTGTGCGGGATGACGAATGACTTCCGCACTCACCTCCATGGATCTCCGTGAGCAACTCACAATCCTCCTCTTGGGTGATGCATCGCATGAGAATGCCATTGGCGCCACGGCGGTAGAGATCCCCTTCTACCACCGTGTATCGTTTAGCCAACCGCACTATGCGCTCTGCGGAGACATGATCTTTAGGAAGGATATTTTCCTTCAGGTAGTCCCAGATCTCTGAGATCCATGCATCGGGACCACTGAGATACTGGTTGTGGCGCTAAGAGGTCAGCAGGACCCTTCGTAGCGCACACAATTTTTGGTGGGTTCTATAGATGGTACGCCACCGGGACCGCTAGCTTCGAGGTGCTAGACTCACCCCCTTCGCCCAGTTCAGGCAGGCTGGGCGGTAGGTCTCAGCAGCCGTCTTTCAAAGACGCCCTCGGGCACGGGTGCCCAAGTTGATGCCCTCGTGGAGAGATCATCTGCCGCTGATTTGTTAGCCCGAGGAACATGTTACAGTTCCAGGGCTGTGAAGTCCTTTTCCAGCTTCCTTACGTGGAGGAGGTAAGCTAGCGAGCCTAGGCTCATTGCAGCTACATTCCCCACGGACCTGCTTGATGATCAGCTAGGAGTCTTCCTTCACGAGGAGCTGGCGGATTCCCTAGGGATAGGGCCGCAGACAAGCTGAAGATCAATGCTTCGTACTCTGCCATATTGTTGGTGGCCTTGAACTCAAGGTGCACCATGTACATCACTTGATCTCTGCTTGGGTCGACGAGGACCACCCCAGCATTGCCACCTTGCTGGCGGGCGGACCCGTCAAAGAAAAGCGTCCAGTGGGGCTCGGTGAAGACCGGGACCCTGGGCTCCATAGGTGTGGGATTCGAATTGGGATCTGGACCCCCAGGAGCGCTCGGGGGAGGGTCCACTCCACGATGAAGTCAGCCAGAACCTGGCTCTTGACAGCGTGGCGAGGCTGGAAGTCCTAGCTGGAACTCAGCAAGCTCTGCTACCCACTTGGCGATGTTGCCTGTGGTGTTAGAGTTGTGGAGGATGGCCCTTAATGGGAAGGAGGTCACCACCACGACCCTGTGTGCCTGAAAATAGTGGCGCAACTTCCTGGACGCAACAAGCACAGCATAGATAAGCTTGTGCGTCTCAAGGTACCTAGCCTTTGCCTCGTGGAGGACCTCCCTGACATAGTAGACCGGCTTCTGGATGGTCCCGACCTCTGCGGTTGGTCCCGAAGCCCTCAAGCTCCAGTGGTGGTCGGACCACCACCTTCTCCTAGGGGAACTTTCTGACTCCCCTGGTGATGTTGTGCCGTCCTTTCGACGACCAACACCATGCTCACCGCCTCTGTAGCCGCTGCAATGTACAAGTACAGCGGCTCCCCTGGCTCCGAAGCTACCAGTATTGGCTAGGGACACAAGGTGCTGCTTCAGCTCTTGGAAGGCTCGCTCTGCCTCCTCGATCCAAGAGAATGGGCCGGACTTCCGTAAGAGCTTGGAGAAGGGTAGCGCCCTCTCAGCCAGCCTTGAGATGAAGCGGCTAAGGGCGGCCAGTGACCCCGTAAGCTTCTGGACGTCCTTGATTTGGGCCAGAGGCCTCATTGCCTCAATTGCCCTGATCTTCTCCGGGTTTGCTTCAATGTCTCGGTGCGAAACTAGGAATCCCAGCAACTTCCCCGCGGAGACACCAAAGACGCACTTCTCCGGGTTCAGCTTCGTGCGCGTTGCCCGCAGCTTGTCAAAGACCAGGGTCAAGTCTTCCACTAGGGTCAACCCTCTCTTAGTCTTGACCATGATGTCATCAATGTATATCTCTATCATGTCCCTAATGAGGGCCCCAAAGGTCTTACTCATCGCTCGTACAAATGTTGGCAAGGCGTTCTTTAGATCGTAGGGCATTACAACATAACAGTAAAGCTCATCCACTGTTACAAAAGCGGTATGCTTCCTATCGTCCCTAGACATCTGGATCTGATGGAAACCAGAGTAAGCATCTAAGAATGACAAGAGGTGGCACCTGGAAGTAGAATCCACGATTTGATCTATGCGTGGAAGTGGATACGGGTCCTTGGGATAAGCCTTATTAAGGCTGGTGTAGTCGACGCACATCCGAAGCTTCTCGTTTGCCTTTGGGGTGATGAACCTCTTCGATGAAGCCAGCGTGTAGAAGCTTCCGGACCTCCTCACAGATGATGTCCTGACCGCTCAATGGACTGTCTCCGAGGCTTCTGACTCACTGGTTTGGCGTCAGGGTGGATCTTCAGATGGTGCTCAATCACCTCCCTGGGGATCCCTAGTCATCTGCGATGGTTCCCATGTGAACACATCGACATTTGCCTAGGAGGAAGGCGACGAGCACGAGTTCCTATTTCTCCTCCTAGAATTGCCCACGATGCGGGTGGTCTAGGAGGAATCCACGCCGACCTGGATGGCCTTGACAAGACCGTCGTCTGCTCTGGATGGCTGCACCTCAGGCACCTTGGTAGGTGCCTTGGTGGAAGTCGAGGGGTCCCTCCCTTCGTCATCCAGGTGAGCAGTTTCTGCCGCCAGGGCGTGCAGCTTCTCGACAGCCGCAAGCGCGACGGCAGCGGTCGCCCCACACGGTGAGGACCCCAGTAGGGGACGGCATCTTGAGAACCAAATACCCATAATGGGCAATGGCCATGAAACGGTATAGGGCCAGCCTGTAACACCCCTGGTGTTACTGTCACTAAAACTTGAGCATAACATCATAAGCATGGGCATTCATATGTTTGACACATCTAGAGTGCATTCACTAAGCAAGAATTTCAAACAAGTTGTATTGCTATGGCATTTTGTGAATCAAACCCTAGGGTAGGGTATTCAACCCTGGATTGGGTATAATAGAACAAACAAGGCTTAAACAAAAGAAAACTTCAAAACTTGTTAGAAATAATCATAAAGTGTCACCATGGATGAACTCAAGTGGGATCCAAACCCTAAGAGTGCAAGAAACCCTAATTGGAACCCTAGAAAGCCCTAAACCTAAACCCTAGGGGGTTAAGTGCAAAAATTAGTGCACTTTTGGGCTAAAGTGCAAAAACTATGAAATTAAAGCATCTTAAGTCATATGGTCCATCAAGTATGAAGATTTGCAACTTAAACCCTGAGTTTTGGACTTGTTTGCAAAAGAGCCACATTTGAACTCTTTTGACTAAGTCTGAATTTCAGTGTGATTGACTCAACTTTGAGCCCTTGTAATTTCCAAACAAAAGGGATTTTGCCCTAGGTCACCACATCAACTTTGTAGATCTATCAAAGGATAACAACTTTGCTAAAGGAAGTAAGCATTGTTGTTAATGCAAAGTTAAGAGCAAAATAGGCGCCAAGTTGGGCTGTCAGTCAGTTGGTTGACTAAAATATGGCCACCAGTGGTATTGTCCGAACTTGAGATCAGATTTAAGCTAAAAACCAGTGGGAATTCGACTAGGAATGCTGTGGCAAAGATGGAGATGGTTGATAGAACTACAACTTTGATGCAGAGGGATGATGATGTTGCCATAGAAAGTTTAGAGATAATCTACCCTAAACATCATCTGTCAGGCGCTCTGAACATGACTCTCATGGTACAGTAGCCGATCAGATCAGGTTCAGTGAACCTCACCGCCGATGATCGTCGCGCTATGATTCACGATGATCGCCAGGATTCGTGCGCTATGGATTGTGGATAACTGTGGGCGGGTAAAGATCTCGGCGCCTGGATCAGCTTGAGTACGACCGCGGCTAAGCTCGCCAGTAGCCCCTAGCTCATCGGACGATCGAGATAAGAGCTCGCCGCTGTTGGTCGATCACTGTCGTGCGCCGCGTGTCCGGGCACTTTACCACGTCACGGCTAAACGTGCTATGCATATACGGTGATCGCCAGAGGCGCCGCCATGGTAAAGGCCACGTTGAGCAGGCCACCAGTGACTCACCATGTTCTTACCGATCACGATCCGCCGCTCAAATTCGTTGTGCTCGCGGTCGATCCCTATAAATTGAAGCCACCGTGAGATCTGTAGGTTGATCATGCACCACACCACCCAGTATTGCCTCCAATCTTACAACCGAGAGCTCGAATTTTGAACTTCCCCCAAATCTACTCAGAAACACCGCAAGAACACCCTCACCGCGGCCAGCTCGATTCAGGTCAACTCATACCTTCTGCTCCCTCGTTTGAGTGTTCTCATGTACCCGTGATGCTCATCGACCCGCCCAATTGAACTAGAAAACCACTGATCGTCGGGAACGCGTTCATCTGTCCGCAATGTCCACGGTCACTTGCGGCCAGAGCCAACCGGGTAGTTATTCTTGGAATTAGGTTGGGGGAAACGTTCACTAGATCTTGAATTTGGTTTCGGCCAAAGAAGGACGCCGGTCCTGGAGCGATTTGGCCGGTACACGAGCTCGTCGGAGCTCTGCAACGTCGCTCACCGTCGAAGATCTCGACATGTAAAGGAATAGAACGTGAGGGGGGGTTTCTTGGAAACTGTCAGTGACTCAAGGCAACAGTGAAGGAACCCACTTCAAGTTAACCAGAACGCTAGGGCCTTTCTTGCAAATTCTGTAGCGCGGGCGCGGGCGCGCGCGTTTTCTACCTGGGTTTGGGCCGCCTGGGCTGGTTTCGGCCCAGGACTATTCATCCTTTTTCTTTTTCTTTTCTTTCTACTAGAACTAAAACAATTCTAGAAAACTGTAGAAAAATGGTAAAAATGCCAAACCAAGTTTGCTAGGTTCCTAATTTCCTATAGATTTAATAAAAATAATTTCTTGATTT
Organism: Zea luxurians; assembly: GCA_029449295.1. Lineage (NCBI taxonomy): Eukaryota > Viridiplantae > Streptophyta > Magnoliopsida > Poales > Poaceae > Zea > Zea luxurians. Next base: position 24,269,958 of record JAOPSE010000014.1, read on the forward strand.
TTAATTCAAATAGGGAATTATAGAGTATTTAAAACAGCTTAAAACTCTGTTTCTGGATTTTTAGAAAATAGATAATAATCCCAAAAATCCCCAAAATTTTTAGATGACCCTTATATATCATTTAGAAGCCTTGGGTAGAGTTTGGTATGATTTGGACCTTGTTTGATAATTAGAACCCAAAACCCAACCCCCTGCCCTTTGAATTCCTATATTGACTCTAGAAACCCTAATTCTCTAGAGTACTGTGAAGGAAAATTGTATTCAAGACTTTAGATAATAAACTCTTATTATCTTTGCACTCTCATGAGCATTACAGGGGCATTCATTATTATGTATGGTTATATGTAGAAAACGAGGAAGAAGTTGAAGTAGAAGAAGAGAAGACTTCACCACCACCACCTGAGGGACATCAGGCAGGCAACTGTTTCTATTTTGACATCTGCGGAACTGAGCCTGATTCATCTATAAACCAAGGCAAGCCCCGGTGCATTCGCCACCTCCTTGTGTTTTAAAATCTTTATCACCTTGTTTGATGCATTAGGTGATAGGAGTTGTTTGCTAAACCATTGATGCATTTCCTTCCTTGGAAAATTGATTACCCTTCCTTGCCACCCTTTAAAAAGGATTTTTATGATGCTTAGCCTTGCTCTAGAAAACAAAATGTTTTGTTTTAAAACAAAAGTGATGCTTCAGTGGGTGGGAATGTTTTCAAAAAGAAAAGCATGTGATGGTGGATCCATCAAAGCCTTGATGGGTACAACATCGGAAAAGATGTACCTCTGCTAGGTACCAAGCTTTGGGGATTGAAATAATTAAGTTGAGACCAGGCAGGTGACTTGCACGAGAAGAGAGTCTCGGTGTAGTGTCTCCATCTGAGTCAATTAAGTACTGTATCGATGTAGGCCTACTGACCGAGGACCCTTTAACTAGTCACATGCCTCGTCATGGGTAAGCTTTGCCTCGGGCAGACTAAGGCCAGAATAAGATACCACGCAATGGGAGTGGAGAGATGGCGAGAGTAGGGTGTACCCTCCGTGACAAGAGGCTGGACGGTGGTGTATATGTGCTCTCGGTTAGCGTGAACCTGATCTGGTCTTAAGAACCCCGGTGGCAAGTTGACATATGCAAGGGTTAAGTGCTACATATGTCGTGTGATCGGAGATCCTCAGCTGAGTATAATCGATTTGGATCGCCGTACCTTCGCGGTTATGAAGACTTGGTCACTAACTTATACGTAGAACTCCAGTAAAGATTAAGGGTTGTTAAGAAATTGGCTATTGCAGGTTAAGTGTTTGAACTAGGGTAGAAAGAACTCTAGATAAAGGTAATCTGACTTAACCTGACAAGTAAAATTGGATTTTTAAGGATCCACTTTTAGTAAGCATTTCTGCAAACAGAGTCTTTGATTATTGTTAAGCCTTACCTTGACTCCCTCAAGCCAGCATACCCTTGAGAGTCTTTTCTTTAGTCGGGTAAGACTTGCTGAGTAATTCCATACTCAGGGTTTTATTCCCCGTTGTTTTTAGGTGAAGAAGCGACAAATTTTTGTTGCTTCTGTTCTAAGGTGGTACCAAAGGAAGAGCACCAGGAGTGAAGCTGCGGAAGGAAAGGATCCTCCATAAAAACTTTTTGTTTGATACTTATCGGGAGGGGTTTTTGCCTCCCATGGTTTGTAATAATAATACTCAGCACTCGTATATTATATTTCTAGTCTATAATATTATAACTCTATCTTACTGTTAAATAAAGGTAAGTTTATGTAACTGCTTCCACATTTTCGTATCTCCGATGCTTGTAATGTCTGCGTGACAGGTGAAACACTCTTGGGAAAGGTAAGAAAAGCATATACCAAACTTGTCAAGTGATTCAGGGGCACCTGTAGGGTTGTCTGAGGTCCGTTGGACAAGGACAACTGTAGGTGGGCCTAATGACTTAGGAGGTTCTGTCACAGCTGGTATCGAAGCGAAGCCCATCTTTGCAGATATTATGAGGCATCTTCAAAAAGAATTTTCTAAGACTTATCTAGAAAATTTCTTCCTTTCTTACCTAAGTATTTCTGTAGAGTTTATTTTAAAGACCAGATAGGAAGAGTGCAATGTATAGAAGGTGTGAATCAACTAAGGTTGATTCTATAATTACACATGCATCATGCTAAAAATTATGCTAATAAAATTTCCCCCTTAGAAAAATGCCGCCACGCACAAGAAAGACTGCGCGCAAGTCAACTAGGCCGATTGGCGTGCCATGTCATCAACTTGCCCCAAGACATGAAGGCAGAACTGTTGGTAGTAACGATCCAATCAGGGATTTAGAAGCTCAAGTTAATTAGCTTCGAACAGAACTCCGACGCAGGAACGAAAATGGGTCGCGGATGGTGAAAGAATCAATAAATTAAGAAGAGACATCCGCCAACTGCAAGACCAGCTAGCGGATCGGGATCTAGCGCTCGACTGGGCTGTGAACTCTCGTTCACTAGCTTGGGCAAAGGAAGCTAGAGCTCGAGCCCGAGTGGAAGAGCTTAGCTCAACCGTGGATAGCTTGCAAGTTTATTGCAACACACTACATGAAGAAGTTCATGTACTGTACTCGCAACTGCACCCTAGCGTCCCTCCGGATCCTGTCAGGATGGAAGCCGGACCTTCTAAAGTAGCGGGAGAAGCACTGGGTGGTGAGCTGGACCTTTTTAGGCCCCCTCCCTCTATGAAGTTGGTCGATGAATGGTCTCCTACGCCTGACAGTGAGGCTACCCAGAGTGACAAAAAGCAGGAATAGTATAGTATAGAAGTAGTACTATTGTGTAATAGGTGGTGTAATCCTATTGTAAGTACGAGTCTGTAACATTACCTTTTTAAAGTAATATGAAATGGATGGTTTGTATGGCATATCATATTGCTCCAAATATTCTTGCCTCAGATGCCTTCCAGGACTCGCACTCAGGATGGGGCTGGTACCTCCCGTGGGAGGAAAGCGACCCTGAATCCACCTCTAGTACCCCCGACACTTGCCGAGGCCATCGCTGCCTTGGTAAACACTATAGCAAACAATACCCGCTTCCTGCGGGAGATGGCAGGTTAACAACTACAACAACAAGGCGGGCGGGCATATCTGCAAGGCCCCCGTGAGACATCTTATCTGGACATCTCCGAGACGCGCCCTCCATTGTTCGTCAAAGCAGAAGATCCTTTAGAGGCGGATGAATGGATCCGCGTCATTGAACAAAAATTCGGGCTTCTTCGGTGTTCAGAAACTCAAAAGCCCCTGTTTGCAGCACAACAACTGCGAGGCCCTGCCAGTACGTGGTGGGGAAACTTTGTGGCCGTTCAGCCGGCCGGTCATCAGATCACATGGGATGAGTTCAAGTTGGCCTTCAGAGAGCATTATATACCTGAAGGAGTCCTCCATATGAAGCAAGAAGAGTTCATGAAATTGAAGCAAGGCAGAGATACTGTCACCCAGTATCTCAATAAATTTAATCACTTATCTCAATATGCAATCGATCAAGTCAACACAGATGTGAAGAAAAGGAATTGTTTCATGAGAGGCTTGAATGATCGAATGCAAAGAAAGATGGCCACCTGCATCGACCTTACTTATCGAAGGGCTGTCAGCACAGCGCTGGTAGTCGAGGCTAAATATGCAGGTTCCAGAAAATCCAAGGGGAATGGAGGCAACAGGCCCAATCAGGGCCCCGAAAAAAGGCAAAGGTTGGTCATCCGACCTTTCAATCAGAATCGTTCTTCATCACGCCCACCCTCCTTCCCATTCAAGCAACCAGTGTTTATCCGTCCAACCACTGCCCCCACCGCTACAAATCAGCCGGGTGCCCCTGGCACTCGCTTCCCTGCTCTTCCAAGCTCATCAACCGGCTGCTTCAACTGTGGAAAGTCCAGGCATTTCATTAAGGGTTGTCCATATCCGAGGCAGAATCAATCAAATAATCAACAAAGCTCTGGAAGTTCCAAGGGAAATGCGGCAACCAACACCGCGGGCAAGAATACAAGGAAAACTGGACGGGTTTATTACACTCAAGTGGCCACAACACCGGACGGCGAACCGGTGATGATGGGTACATTCCTTGTGGCCAATTACCCTGCAATTATTCTTTTTGATTCTAGTGCTTCGCATACATTCATAAGCAAGAGATTTGTGGAGCAGTATTGCATTCCATACTATGAATCAAGGGAAGGGTTTAAAATCCATTCGCCTGGGGGACAAATATTTACCAAAGAAGTGGCTTTCCAAGTGCCCGTAACATTGGCTGGACGGGACTTTCCTACTAATATGATTATTCTGAAAGGCCAAGACATAGATGTCATTTTAGGCATGAATTGGTTAGCCCAACATAAAGCTATTCTCAATACTGAATTGAGAACTATCAAATTGAATTATGGACAAGAAGAGGTTCTCTTGACTATCCCCATAGCCATTTCGGCTAAACCATTTGGCAGTGTATATGAAGCCATCATACCGGAGATCAAAGATATTCCGGTAGTATGTGAGTTCCCAGACGTCTTTCCCGAAGATTTGCCTGGATTGCCACTAGAAAGAGATGTAGAATTTGTAATTGAGTTGAAGCCCGGTATGGCTCCCATTTCTAAAAGATCGTACCAAATGCCTCCAAATGAGCTGGCAGAACTCAAGACCTAACTGCAAGATCTACTAGAGAAGGGATTTATCCGGCCAAGCTCATCACCATGGGGTTGTCCAGCCATCTTCGTCAAGAAGAAGGACCAGACACTTTGAATGTGTGTGGATTATAGACCCCTTAATGAGGTTACTATCAAAAATAAGTACCCTCTTCCACGGATTGACATTCTATTTGATCAACTGACTGGAGCAAGGGTATTCTCCAAAATCGACCTTAGATCGGGCTATCATCTGATCCGTATCCGGCCCAAAGATATACCAAAGACCGCCTACACTATGCGGTATGGGTTATTTGAATATTTGGTAATGTCTTTCGGACTGACGAATGCTCCTGTCCACTTCACTTATTTGATGAACTCAGTGTTTACGCCTGAGTTAGACAAGTTTGTGGTGGTATTCATTGACGATATTTTAATATATTCCAAGAATGAAGAGGAGCATGCTCAGCACTTGCGGATTGTATTAACGCGCTTGAGAGAACATCAGTTATACGCCAAGTTCAGTAAATGCGCGTTCTGGCTGCAAGAAATCCAATTTCTGGGACATGTGTTATCTGCCAAGGGGATTGCGGATGATTCCAGCAAAGTCAAGGATATTTTGGAGTGGAAACCCCCACCACTGTACATCAAGTCCGAAGTTTCCTGGGACTAGCTGGGTATTACCATCGATTCATTCTAGATTTTTCTAAGCTTGTGAAACCCATCACAAGTTTATTGAAGAATGATACTAAGTTTAATTGGTCTTCAGAGTGTAATGAAGCCTTTGAACAATTGAAAGTATTATTAACCACTGCTCCGGTATTCGCTCAACCGGATATTGAAAAGCCCTTTGATGTGTATTGTGACGCATCAGACAGTGGTCTCGGCTGTGTATTAATGCAAGAAGGCCGAGTAATAGCTTATGCTTCAAGGCAATTGCGCCGGCATGAGGAACATTATCCAACTCATGATCTGGAGCTAGCTGTAGTGGTTCATGCCCTAAAGATATGGCGTCATTATCTGCTGGGTAATATTTGTCACATTTATACAGATCATAAAATCTTGAAGTATATCTTTACCCAGACAGAACTTAATATGAGACAAAGGCGATGCTCAAGCTTATTAAGGATTATGAACTAGAGATTCATTATCACCCAGGCAAAGCCAATGTGGTAGCAGATGCACTCAGCCGTAAGGCTTCCTATCATTGTCTTACAATGAAGACTTCTGATACTACGTTATGCCAGGAGATGGAGAATTTAAACCTAGGAATAATTCAGCATGGAATTTCAAATCAACTAAAGCTTGAGTTAGTCCTTTTGCAAAGGATAATTGATGCTCAAAAGGATAATGAGAATATGAAGCACATCTATGAAAAGATAGAGGCCGAAAAAGCCAAGTGCTTTAGGAAAGACGATCAAGGCATTGTATGGTTCAACAACCGCATAGTTGTGCCAAAGAATGAAGAAATCCGCCAACAAATATTAGATAAAGCACATCTTAGTCGCTATTCTATTCATCCCGGAAGCACTAAGATGTATCATGATCTAAAACAACATTATTGGTGGACAAAGATGAAGATTGAAATTGCACGCTATGTGGAAATATGTGACACTTGTAGACGTGTTAAAGCCATACATATGAAGACTGCCGGTCCATTACAATCTCTACCAATACCAACATGGAAATGGGAAGATATTAGTATGGACTTCATTGTGGGATTTCCCAGAACAGCAAAAGGGTATGACTCTATTTGGGTTATAATTGATCGGCTTACGAAAACTGCTCATTTTCTGCCAGTCAAGACAGATCACCCGGTTACTGTCTACGCCCAATTGTACATTGTTCGTATTCTTAGTCTGCATGGAGTTCCAAAGACTATAGTGTTGGATCGTGGATCTCAATTTGTAGCCAAGTTTTGGGAAGCACTTCACAAATCCTTGGGTACTAAGTTGCTCCATAGTTCGGCCTATCATCCTCAAACTAGTGGGCAGACTGAGAGGGTAAATCAGATACTTGAAGATATGTTGCGAGCATGTGTTCTGGAATTCCCATAGAAATGGGATGATTGTTTACCATTAGCGGAGTTCTCATACAATTATAGCTATCAAGAAAGCATTAAGATGGCACCCTTCGAAGCTTTGTATGGACGATGATGTCGTACTCCGTTAAACTGGTCTGAACCAGGTGAAAAGAGTTTCTTCAGGCCAGATATGGTTAAAGAAACCGAAGAAAAAGTTCAACGAATAATTCATCATTTGAAGAAAGCCCAAGCTCGTCAGAAAAGTTATGCAGACAAACGGCGAATGCCCTTGTATTTTCTGGTGGGAGATTATGTCTATCTGAAGGTCTCCCCAATGAAGGGCGTAAAACGTTTTGGGGTAAAAGGAAAGCTTGTACCTCGATACATTGGTCCTTTCCTTGTCCTTGAACAATGCGGGCCAGTGGCATACCGACTTCAGCTACCCGAAACTTTGTCTGTTGTACATAATGTGTTCCACGTGTCTCAACTGAAGAAGTGTCTTCGGGTTCCCGATCGAACCATTGAAGTAACAGATGTTGCCTTAGAGCTAGACTTGACGTATTCAGAACACCCTATTCAAGTCTTGGATCAAAAGGACAGAATTACTCGGAGAAAAACCCTGAAGTTTTACAAGATACAGTGGAACCAGCATTCAGAAGATGAGGCTACATGGGAGACTCAAGATTTTTTAGAAAAGAATTTCTCAGGCTTTCTAGCCTCATGTAAATTGTGATATGTATATAATTATTGTAATAAAGGAGTGAGCCCCAAACCACCCCTGCCTTGTACCAAAAATAAGGAAATAAAAATGTGAAGCATTTCCTTTTCCACTACTTACCATAGGACTTTTAATCTCGGGACGAGATTCTTTTATGGGGGGAAGGATGTAACACCCCTGGTGTTACTGTCACTAAAACTTGAGCATAACATCATAAGCATGGGCATTTCATATGTTTGACACGTCTAGAGTGCATTCACTAAGCAAGAATTTCAAACAAGTTGTATTACTATGGCATTTTGTGAATCAAACCCTAGGGTAGGGTATTCAACCCTGGATTGTTTATAATAGAACAAACAAGGCTTAAACAAAAGAAAACTTCAAAACTTGTTAGAAACAATCATAAAGTGTCACCATGGATGAACTCAAGTGGGATCCAAACCCTAAGAGTGCAAGAAACCCTAATTGGAACCCTAGAAAGCCCTAAACCTAAACCCTAGGGGGTTAAGTGCAAAAATTAGTGCACTTTTGGGCTAAAGTGCAAAAACTATGAAATTAAAGCATCTTAAGTCATATGGTCCACAAGTATGAAGATTTGCAACTTAAACCCTGAGTTTTGGACTTGTTTGCAAAAAAGCCACATTTGAACTCTTTTGACTAAGTCTGAATTTCAGTGTGATTGACTCAACTTTGAGCCCTTGTAATTTCCAAACAAAAGGGATTTTGCCCTAGGTCACCACATCAACTTTGTAGATCTATCAAAGGAGAGCAACTTTGCTAAAGGAAGTAAGCATTGTTGTTATGCAAAGTTAAGAGCAAAATAGGCCCCAAGTTGGGCTGTCAGTCAGTTGGTTGACTGAAATATGGCCACCAGTGGTATTGGCTGAACTTGAGATCAGATTTAAGCTAAAACCCAGTGGGAATTCGACTAGGAATGCTGTGGCAAAGAAGATGTTTGATAGAACTATAACTTTGATGCATAGGGATGATGATGTTGCCATAGAAATTTTAGAGATAATCTACCCTAAACATCATCTGTCAGGCGCTCTGAACATGACTCTCATGGTACAGTAGCCGAGCATATCAGGTTCAGTGAACCTCACTGCCGATGATCGTCACGCTGTGATTCATGATGATCGCCGGGATTCGTGCGCTGTGGATTGTGGATAACTGTGGGCGGGTAAAGATCTTGGCGCCTAGATCAGCTTGAGTCCGACCGTGGCTAAGCTCGCCGTACCCCCTTGCTCATCGGACGATCAGGATAAGAGCTTGCCGCCGTTGGTCGATCACTGTTGTGCGCCGCGTGTCCGGGCACTTTACCACGTCGCGGCTAAACGCGCTATGCATATACGGTGATCGCCGGAGGCGCTGCCATGGTAAAGGCCACGTTGAGCGGCCACCAGTGACTCACCTTGTTCTTACCGATCACGATCCGTCGCTCAAATTCGTTGTGCTCGCAGTCGATCCCTATAAATTGAAGCCAGCGTGAGCTCCATAGGTTGATCACGCACCACACCACCCAGTATTGCCTCCAATCTTACAACCGAGAGCTCGAATTTTGAACTTCCCCCAATCTACTCAGAAACACCGCAAGAACACCCTCACCGCGGCCAGCTCGATTCAGGTCAGCTCATACCTTCTGCTCCCTCGTTCGAGTGTTCTCATGTACCCGTGATGCTCATCGACCCGCCCAATTGAACTAGAAAACCACTGATCGTCGGGAACGCGTTCATCTGTCTGCAATGTCCATGGTCACTGCGGCCAGAGCCAACCAGGTAGTTATTCTGGGAATTAGGTTGGGGGAAACGTTCACTAGATCTTGAATTTGGTTTCGACCAAAGAAAGACACCGGTCCTGGAGCGATTCGGCCGGTACACGAGCTCGCCGGAGCTCTGCAACGCTGCTCACCATCGAGGATCTCGACATGTAAAGGAATAGAACGTGGGGGGGTTCTTAGAAACTGTCAGTGACTCAAGGCAACAGTGAAGGAACCCACTTCAAGTTAACCAGAATGCCAGGGCCTTTCTTGCAAATTCTACAGCGTGGGTGTGGGCGCGCGCGTTTTTACCTGGGCTTGGGCCGCCTGGGCTAGTTTTGGCCTAGGACTGTTCATCCTTTTTCTTTTTCTTTTTCTACCAGAAGAAAAACAATTCTAGAAAACTATAGAAAAATGCTAAAAATGCCAAACCAATTTTGCTAGGTTCCTAATTTCCTGTAGAATTTAATAAAAATAAGTTCTTGATTTTTAGTTTAAATAGGGAATTATAGAGTATTTAAAACAGCTTAAAACTCTGTTTCTGCATTTTTAGAAAATAGATAATAATCCCAAAAATCCCCAAACTTTTTAGATGACCCTTATATATTATTTAGAAGCCTTGGGTGGAGTTTGGTATGATTTGGACCTTGTTTGATAATTAGAACCCAAAACCCTACCCCCTGCCCTTTGAATTCCTATATTGACTCTAGAAACCCTAATTCTCTAGAGTACCGTGAAGGAAAATTGTATTCAAAACTTTAGATAATAAACTCTTATTATCTTTGCACTCTCATGAGCATTACATGGGCATTCATTATTATGTATGGTTATATTTAGAAAACGAGGAAGAAGTTGAAGTAGAAGCAGAGAAGACTTCACCACCACCACCTGAGGGACATCAGGCAGGCAGCTGTTTCTATTTTGACATCTGCGGAACCGAGCCTGATTCACCTGTAAACCAAGCCAAGCCCCGGTGCATTCGCCACCTCCTTGTGTTTTAAAATCTTTATCACCTTGTTTGATGCATTAGGTGATAGGAGTTGTGTGCTAAAGCGTTGATGCATTTCCTTCCTTGGAAAATTGATTACCCTTCCTTGACACCCTTTCATAAAAAGGATTTTTTGATGCTTATCCTTGCTCTAGAAAACAAAATGTTTTGTTTTATAACAAAAGTGATGCTTCAGTGGGTGGGAATATTTTCAAAAAGAAAAGCATGTGATGGTGGATCCATCAAGGCCTTGATGGGTTCAACATCGAAAAAGATATACCTCTGCCAGGTACCATGCTTTGGGGATTGAAATAATTAAGCTGAGACCTGGCGGGTGACTTGCACGAGAAGAGAGTCTCGGTGTAGTGTCTCCGTTTGAGTCAATTAAGGACCGTGTCGATGTAGGCCTACTGACCAAGGACCCTTTAACTGGTCACATGCCTCGTCATGGGTAAGCTTTGCCTCGGGCAGACTAAGGCCAGAATAAGATACCACGCAATGGGAGTGGAGAGATGGCGAGAGTAGTGTGTACCCTCCGTGGCAAGAGGCTGGACGGTGGTGTATCTGTGCTCTCGGTTGGCGTGAACCTGATCTGGTCTTAAGAACCCCGGTGGCAAGTTGACATATGCAAGGGTTAAGTGTTACATATGTCGTGTGATCGGAGATCCTCAGCTGAGTATAATCGATTCGGATCGCCGTACCTTCGCGGTTATGAAGACTTGGTCACTGACTTATACGTAGAACTCCAGTAAAGATTAAGGGTTGTTAAGAAATTGGCTAGTGTAGGTTAAGTGTTTGAACTAGGGTAGAAAGAACTCTAGATACAGGTAATCTGACTTAACCTGACAAGTAAAATTGGATTTTTAAGGATCCACTTTTAGTAAGCATTTCTGCAAACAGAGTCTTTGATTATTGTTAAGCCTTACCTTGACTCCCTCAAGCCAGCATACCCTTGAGAGTCTTTTCTTTAGTCAGGTAAGACTTGCTGAGTAATTCCATACTCAGGGTTTTATTCCCCGTTGTTTTTCGGTGAAGAAGCGACAAACTTTTGTTGCTTCTGTTCTAAGGTGGTACCAAAGGAAGAGCACCAGGAGTGAAGCTGCGGGAGGAAAGGATCCTCCATAAAAACTTTTTGTTTGATACTTATTGGGAGGGGTTTTTATCTCCCATGGTTTGTAATAATAATACTCAGCACTAGTATATTATATTTCTGGTCTGTAATATTATAAATCTATCTTACTCTTTAATAAAGGTAAGTTTATGTAACTGCTTCCGCATTTTCGTATCTCCGATGCTTGTAATGTCTACGTGACGGGTGAAACGCTCTTGGGACAGTAAGAAAAGCATATACCGAACTTGTCAAGTGATTCAGGGGCACCTGCAGGGTTGTCTGAGGTCCGTTGGACAAGGACAACTGTAGGTGGGCCTAATGACTTGGGAGGTTCCATTGGACAAGGACAACTGTAGGTGGACAAGCACTTCTTTTAGTTGCTTTTTAATGTGTTGGCATAAATCACCAAAAAGGGGGAGATTGAAAGGGAATTGTGCCCTTGGGCCATTTCTAAAGTGTTTTGGTGATTAAGTGCCCAACACAAATGCTCTAAGTGTTAATTTGTGCCAAAGACTCAAGAAGTGCAAATCAAGTTACAAGGTATGTTTCTAGACTTAGTACATTGATTTGAGTACTAATGTATTGTGTCTAAGTGCTAAAAACAGGAGAAATTGGTTTGGAATGGAGTTGGCTGTGTACAGCCAAATGCAGCTCGGTTTGGGTGCACCAGACTGTCCGGTGGTGCAACAGACAGTGTCCGGTGCGCCAGGACCAGTCTCGGTGAATAGTCCCCTCTTGGGACTCGACGGCGGCGTACGGCTATAAATCACCGGATTGACCAGTGAGTCGTCCGTGGCGAAGTCGTCGCTCTCAGGAATCGTTCAACGGTGTACGGCTAAAATTCACCGGACGGTGCAGTGAGACACTGGACTATCCGGTGAGCCAACGGTCGACTACGCCAATGGTTGGCCGCGCAGTCAACGGTCGGCAGAGGGCACCGGACTGTCCGGTGTGCACCAGACAGTGTCCGGTGTGCCAACTGCCGCAAATCTGCAACGGTAAAATGCGCCATAAAAGGAAGGAGATCACGCACCGGACAACTACAATGACTGTCCGGTGGCGCACGGACTGTCCGGTGCGCCACCCGATAGAAGGCAAGATTTGCCTTCCAAAGTTGCCTCCAATGGCTCCTAGCTTCCTTGGGGCTATAAAAGGGACCCCTAGGCGCATGGAGGAGTGATACAAGCATTCTTTGAACATTCCAAAGCACCAAGACTCCATTCTCACGCATTCGATTCTTTGAGATAGTGACTTGAGCTCCATCTGAGTAGAGAACTCCTTGCATTGTGTTTTGAGCTTAAGTTGTGGCTTGTGTGCGTGATTGTGCTCTCGTTTTGAGTCTTGTGTGTGTTGCTCTCCCCTCCCTTACTTCCATGCTTCTTTGTGATCATCAAGTGTAAGGGCGAGAGGCTCCAAGTTGTGGAGATTCCTCACGAACAGGAGAAAGTTTAAGAAAGGAAAACATCGTGGTATTCAAGTTGATCATTGGATGACTTGAAAGGGGTTGAGTGCAACCCTTGTCCATTGAAACGCCACAACATGGAGTAGGCAAGTATTATACTTGGCCGAACCACGGGATAAATCACCGTGTCTTGTGTGTTGTCTTTCTTTGTGACCATTGTGTTTCACAAGAGCTCGGTCCTTAGCCACTTGGTTCTATTGCACTAACACTTAACCAAGTTTTGTGGCTACAAGTATTTGATTTTTACAGGATCACCTATTCACCCCCCCTCTAGGTGCTCTCAATTGGTATTAGAGTCGTTCTCTTCACGAAAGGGACTAATCGCCTGAAGAGATGGATCCTAAGGGAAAGGGGATGGTGGTCAATGATAAGGAGAAGGAGTCCATCTTCAACGAGCCGAGGGACGACAAGCCCACTGACTCTGGCTCGATTCATAAGAAGAAGGACGGGAAGAAGAAGAGGCGCATTAAGAAGATCGTCTACTACGACAGCAACGAGTCCTCTTCTTCCCAAAGAGACGACGACTACGACGAGAAAAAGAAACCGGTTAACTCAAACTTCTCTTTTGATTATTCTCGTATTCCGTATAATTCCAATGCCCATTTGCTTTCTATTCCTCTCGGTAAACCTCCACACTTTGATGGAGAGGACTATGATTTTTGGAGTCACAAAATGCATAGTCACCTTTTCTCTCTCCATCCTAGTATTTGGGAGATAGTTGAGAATGGAATGCAATTTGATAGTACGAATAACCCTATATTCATTAACGAACAAATCCATAAAAATGCACAAGCTACCACTGTTTTGTTAGCATCATTATGCAGGGATGAATACCACAAGGTGAGCGGCTTGGACAACGCCAAGCAAATATGGGACACCCTCAAGATTTCACATGAGGGGAATGACGCCACCATGATCACCAAAATGGAGTTGGTGGAAGGCAAGCTGGGAAGGTTCGTGATGATCAGGGGGGAAGAGCCGACGCAAACTTACAACAGGCTCAAGACCCTGGTCAACAAGATCAGGAGCTATGGAAGCACGAGATGGATGGACCACGACGTCGTCCGACTTATGCTCAGGTCGTTTACTGTCATTGACCCTCATCTTGTGAACTCAATCCGTGAGAATCCTAGGTACACAAAGATGACGCCCGAGGAAATACTCGGAAAGTTTGTGAGCGGGCGTATGATGATTAAGGAAGCAAGATACGTTGATGAGGCATTGAATGGCCCAATGACCATCTATGAGCCCCAACCCGTTGCGCTCAAGGCAACAAGCAGCAGCAGGGAGGCGCTACCTAGCAAGGTGGCACAAGTTGAAGCTACCGGGCTAAATGAAGATGAAATGGCCCTCATTATCAAGCGCTTCAAGATGGCGCTAAAAGGACGAAAGGAGCATCCCAACAAGAGCAAAGCAAAGGGAAAACGCTCCTGTTTTAAATGTGGTATGACTGGTCATTTCATAGCAAATTATCCCGATAATGCTAATGATGAGGAACAAGAAAATAGCGGGAAGAGGGAGAAGAAGAAGGCATACAAGAAGGCGAAGGGCGAGGCGCACCTAGGCAAATAGTGGGATTCGGATTGCTCTTCGTCCGACTCCGACGATGAAGGACTCGCCGCCTCGGCCTTCAACAAGTCATCTCTCTTCCCCAACTAGCACCACACCTGCCTCATGGCAAAGAAGAAAAAGGTAAGTGATCGAGATACCCCTAAGTATACTACTTCAAGTGATGATGACTATAGTGATGATGAAGTAGATTATACTGATTTATTTAAGGGCTTAGATAGAGCAAAGGTAGATAAAATTAATGAATTAATTTATGCCTTAAATGAAAAGGATAGACTTTTAGAGAAGCAAGAAGACATTTTGTATGAAGAGCATGATAAATTTGTTAGTGTACAAAAATCTCTTGCTTTAGAAACTAAAAGGAATGAAATTCTATCTTCTGAAATATCTGCTTGTCATGAGTCTATTTCTAGCTTAAAGAGTGTTAATGATGAATTAAATGCCAAGCTAGAAGTAGCTAATAAATCTAGTTCATGTGTAGAACATGTTGTTATCTGCAATAGATGCAAGGATTTTGATGTTAATGCTTGTAATAAACATCTCATTGCTATTACACAATTGAATGATGAAGTAGCAAGTCTTAATGCTCAACTTAAGACTTACAAAAGTGACTTTGATAAGTTAAAATTTGCTAGGGATGCCTACACGATTGGTAGACACCCCTCAATTAAGGATGGGCTTGGCTTTCGCAAGGAAGCCAAGAACTTAACAAGCCAAAGGGCTCCCATTCCCAACAAGGAGAAAGGCAAGGCCCCTATGGCTAGTAGCATTCAAAGGAATCATGTGTTCATTTATGATAGAAAATTTTCTAGGAATGCTCACTATAATAGGAGTTATGATGCTTATGATTCACATGCTATGATTGCTTCAAGTTCTACTTTTGTGCATGGTAGAAATAGGCGTAGGAAGGGAAATGTTATTCATCATGTGCCTAGGAAAATGCATAATGAATCTGCTACTGTTTTCCATGCTTGCAATACTGCTTTTGTACTTTCATGTAGAAATAAGAAAGTAGTTGCTAAGAAGTTGGGGGCCAAATGCAAGGGAGACAAGACTTGCATTTGGGTCCCAAAGGCTATTGTTACTAACCTCGTAGGACCCAACAAGAGTTGGGTACCTAAAACCCAAGCCTAATTTGCTTTGCAGGTTTATGCATCCGGGGGCTCAAGCTGGATTATCGACAGCGGATGCACAAACCATATGACGGGGGAGAAGAAGATATTCACCTCCTACGTCAAGAACAAAGACTCCCAAGATTCGATCATCTTTGGAGATGGGAACCAAGGCAAGGTTAAAGGACTAGGAAAAATAGCTATTTCATCCTAGCATTCTATTTCAAATGTGTTCTTAGTTGAATCGCTCGGGTATAACTTATTATCTGTAAGTCAATTATGTAACATAGGTTATATTTGTCTATTTACAAATGTAGATGTGTCTGTCTTTAGAAGGAGTGATGGTTCACTAGCTTTTAAGGGTGTACTAGATGGCAAACTCTATTTAGTTGATTTTTCGAAAGAGGAGGCCGATCTAGATGCATGCTTAATTGCTAAGACTAGCATGGGCTGGTTGTGGCATCGCCGTCTAGCACATGTTGGGATGAAGAACCTTCATAAACTTCTAAAGGGAGAACATGTGTTAGGTCTAACCAATGTGTTTTTCGAAAAAGATAGACCTTGTGCAGCTTATCAAGCAGGTAAACAGGTGGGAAGTGCTCATCACAACAGGAATGTGATGACCACATCAAGACCTCTGGAGCTACTTCACATGGACCTCTTCGGACCCGTCGCCTACCTTAGCATCGGGGGAAGTAAGTATGGTCTAGTAATTGTTGATGACTTTTCCCGCTTCACTTGGGTATTCTTTTTGCGGGATAAATCAGAAACCCAAGGGACCCTTAAGCGCTTTCTAAGGAGAGCTCAAAACGAATTTGAGCTCAAGGTGAAGAAGATAAGAAGCGACAATGGGTCCGAGTTCAAGAACTTACAAGTGGAGGAGTACCTTGAGGAGGAAGGAATCAAGCACGAGTTCTCCGCTCCCTACACACCACAGCAAAATGGTGTGGTAGAGAGGAAGAACAGGACGCTTATAGACATGGCCAAGACGATGCTTGGGGAATTCAAGACGCCCGAGCGGTTTTGGTCGGAAGCTGTGAACACAGCGTGCCACGCCATAAACCGAGTCTACCTTCATCGCCTCCTCAAGAAGACGTCGTATGAACTTCTAACCGGTAACAAACCCAATGTGTCATACTTTCGTGTATTTGGGAGTAAATGTTACATTCTAGTAAAGAAAGGTAGAAACTCTAAATTTGCCCCCAAAGCTATAGAAGGGTTTTTGCTAGGTTATGACTCAAATACAAAGGCATATAGAGTCTCAACAAATCATCGGGTTTGGTTGAAGTCTCTAGCGACGTTGTATTTGATGAAACTAATGGCTCTCCAAGAGAGCAAGTTGATCTTGATGATGTAGATGAAGATGATGTTCCAACGGACGCAATTCGCACCATGGCGATTAGAGATGTGTGACCATAGGAACACAAAGAGCAAGATCAACCTTCTTCCTCAACAATTGTGCACCCCCAACTCAAGATGATGAACAGGTTTCTCAAGAGGAGGCATGTGATCAAGGGGGAGCACAAGAAGACCATGTTGTGGAGGAAGAAGCACCACGGGTCCCTCCAACTCAAGTCCGAGCGACGATTCAAAGGAATCATCCCATCGACCAGATTTTGGGAGATATAAGCAAGGGAGTAACAACTCGCTCACATCTAGCTAATTTTTGTGAGCATTACTCGTTTGTCTCTTCTATTGAGCCTTTCAGGGTAGAAGAGGCCTTGCTAGATCCGGACTGGGTGTTGGCCATGCAGGAAGAGCTCAACAACTTCAAGCGACATGAAGTTTGGACCCTGGTGCCACGTCCCAAGCAAAACGTTGTGGGAACCATGTGGGTGTTTCGCAACAAACAGGACGAGCATGGGGTGGTGACAAGGAACAAGGCTCGACTTGTGGCAAAAGGTTATGCCCAAGTCACAGGTTTGGACTTTGAGGAGACTTTTGCTCCTGTGGCTAGGCTAGAGTCGATTCGCATTTTGTTAGCCTATGCCGCTCACCATTCCTTCAGGTTGATCCAAATGGATGTGAAGAGCGCTTTCCTCAACGGGCCAATCAAGGAGGAGGTGTACGTAGAGCAATCCCCTGGCTTTGAGGATGAACGGTACCCCGACCATGTGTGTAAGCTCTCTAAGGTGCTCTATGGACTTAAGCAAGCCCCAAGAGCATGGTATGAATGCCTTAGAGATTCCCTAATTGCAAATGCTTTTAAGGTTGGGAAAGCCGATCCAACTCTTTTCACTAAGACTTGTGATGGTGACCTATTTGTGTGCCAAATTTATGTCGATGACATAATATTTGGTTCTACTAACCAAAAGTCTTGTGAGGAGTTTAGCCGGGTGATGACTCAGAAATTTGAGATGTCGATGATGGGCGAGTTGAACTACTTCCTTGGGTTCCAAGTGAAGCAACTCAAGGACAGCACCTTCATCTCCCAAACGAAGTATACGCAAGACTTGCTCAAGCAGTTCGGGATGAAGGACGCCAAGCCCGCAAAGACTCCAATGGCTACCGACGGACATGTCGACCTCAACAAAGGAGGTAAGTCCGTTGATCAAAAGGCATACCGGTCTATGATAGGTTCCTTGCTTTACTTATGTGCTAGTAGACCGGATATTATGCTTAGCGTTTGCATGTGTGCTAGATATCAATCCGACCCAAGAGAATGTCACCTTGCGGCTGTTAAGCGGATTCTTAGATATTTAGTTGCTACGCCTTGCTTCGGGATCTGGTATCCAAAGGGGTCTACCTTTGACTTGATTGGATATTCAGACTCCGATTATGCCGGGTGCAAGGTTGATAGGAAGAGTACATTAGGGACGTGCCAATTCCTAGGAAGGTCCCTGGTGTCTTGGAGTTCAAAGAAACAAACTTCCGTTGCCCTATCCACCACTGAGGCCGAGTATGTTGCCGCAGGACAGTGTTGCGCGCAACTACTTTGGATGAGGCAAACCCTCCGGGACTTTGGCTACAATCTGAGCAAAGTCCCACTCCTATGTGACAATGAGAGTGCAATCCGCATGGCGGATAATCCTGTTGAACACAGCCGCCCTAAGCACATAGACATTCGGCATCACTTTTTGAGAGACCACCAGCAAAAGGGAGATATTGAAGTGTTTTATTTTAGCACCGAGAACCAGCTAGTCGATATCTTTACCAAGCCTTTAGATGAGAAAACCTTTTGCAGGCTGCGTAGTGAGCTAAATGTCTTAGATTCGCGTAACTTGGATTGATCTATAGCATACATGTGTTTTATGCCTTTGATCATGTAATTTATGCATTTCAATCAATTTTGTTCATTGTGGTGCTCAAGTTGTAAACATGATCCCCGGACCTCACAGTCCATTTGCAAGTGATGCACTTATTTAGGGGGAGGCATGCTACAACTTGACCCTTTGAGACTAACCTTGTGTTTGAGTTCGTGTTTTAGTCTCAAAAGTGGATTGAAAGGGAAAGGTGAACTTGGACCATGCAAAGACTTCCATTGCACTCCAGTAATCACTTCAAGTTCACATCTATGCTCTTATTGCCTTTTTGTTCGTAATTGACAATTTTGGTGAGGCAATAGGGTTAAAGGGCCAAGAATGATCCTGTTTTGGTGCTTAATGCCAAAGGGGGAGAAATTAAGGCCAAAGCAAATGGATCAGCTACCACTTGTGAAATTTTGAAAAATAGTAGAGTTAGAAACTTTTTGATTTGTCAAAATACTCTTATTGTCTCTTATTGTCAAAAGTTGGTATCTTGTAGGGAGAATGTTTGATTATGGGAAAAAGGGGGAGTTTTTGGATCTTTGATCAATTTCTCTTGGAATACCTCTCTTTATGCCTCAACAAGTGTGTTTGACTTAGAGATAGGAAATTGAATTTGATGTGCAAAAACAAACCAAGTGGTGGCAAAGAATGATCCAAATATGCCAAACTTGAATCAAAAACAATTCTTGTTCTCAATTGCATTAATGTTGCACTTCTTTTAGTTGCTTTTCAATGTGTTGGCATAAGTCACCAAAAAGGGGGAGATTGAAAGGGAAATGTGCCCTTGGGCCATTTCTAAAGTGTTTTGGTGATTAAGTGCCCAACACAAATGCTCTAAGTGTTAATTTGTGCCAAAGACTCAAGAAGTGCAAATCAAGTTACAAGGTATGTTTCTAGACTTAGTACATTGATTTGAGTACTAATGTATTGTGTCTAAGTTCTAGAACAGGAGAAATTGGTTTGGAATTGAGTTGGCTGTGTACAGCCAAATGCAGCTCGGTCTGGGTACACCGGACTGTCTGCTAGTGCACCAGACAGTGTCCGGTGCGCCAGGACCAGTCTCGGTGAATAGTCCGCTTTTGGGACTCGACGACGGCGTACGACTATAAATCATCGGACTGTCCGTTGGTGCACCGGACTGTCCGATGAGTCGTCCGCGGTGAAGTCGTCGCTCTCGGGAATCGTTCAACGGCGTATGGCTAAAATTCACCGGACGGTCCGGTGAGCCAACGGTCGACTGCGCCAACGGTTGGCCACGCTATCCACGCGCGACGCGTGGGCGCGCCAACGGTCGGCATAGGGCACCGGACTGTCCGGTGTGCACCGGACAGTGTCCGGTGTGCCAACTATCGCAAATCTGCAACGGTCAGATGCGCCATAAAAGGAAGGAGATCGTGCACCGGACAGCTACAGGGACTGTCTGGTGGCGCACCGGACTGACCGGTGCGCCACCCGACAGAAGGCAAGATTTGCCTTCCAAAGTTGCCTCCAACGGCTCCTAGCTGCCTTGGGGCTATAAAAGGGACCCCTAGGCGCATGGAGGAGTGATACAAGCATTCTTTGAACATTCCAAAGCACCAAGACTCCATTCTCACACGTTCGATTCTTTGAGATAGTGACTTGAGCTCCATCTGAGTAGAGAACTCCTTGCATTGTGTTTTGAGCTTAAGTTGTAGCTTGTGTGCGTGATTGTGCTCTCGTTTTGAGTCTTGTGTGTGTTGCTCTCCCCTCCCTTACTTCTGTGCTTCTTTGTGATTATCAAGTGTAAGGGCAAGAGGCTCCAAGTTGTGGAGATTCCTCGCGAACGGGAGAAAGTATAAGAAAGGAAAACACCGTGGTATTCAAGTTGATCATTGGATCACTTGAAAGGGGTTGAGTGCAACCCTCGTCCATTGGGACGCCACAACGTGGAGTAGGCAAGTATTATACTTGGCCGAACCATGGGATAAATCACCGTGTTTTGTGTGTTGTCTTTCTTTGTGACCATTGTGTTTCACAAGAGCTCGGTCCTTAGCCACTTGGTTCTATTGCACTAACACTTAACCAAGTTTTCTAGCTACAAGTATTTGATTTTTATAGGATCACCTATTCACCCCCCCCCCCTCTAGGTGCTCTCATAAATGCTATTGAATCATCACTTCTTCTAAAGACAATAACACATATATCTGTAAAAAGACAGTTGTAACCCATTTTGCATAATTGAGATACAGAAAGCAAATTGTAATCTAATAAATCTACAAGAAAAACATTGGAAATAGAATGGTCAGGTGATATTGCATTTTTACCAAGTCCTTTGACCAAACCTTGATTTCCATCCCCGAATGTGATAGTTTTTTAGGGATCTTAGTTTTTCTCATAGGAGGAGAACATTCTTTTCTCCCCTGTCATATGGTTTGTGCACCCGCTATCAATTATCCAGCTTGAGCCCTCGGATGCATAAACCTGCAAAACAATTTAGGCCTTGTTCTTAGGTACCTAAACAGTTTTGGGTCCTTTCACTTTAGAAACAAGCACCTTGGGTACCCAAACACAAGTCTTTGAGCCCTTGTGTTTGGCCCCAACATATTTGGCAACTACTTTGCCTGATTTGTTAGTTAAAACATAAGAAGCATCAAAAGTCTTAAATGAAATGTTATGGTCATTTTATGCAGTAGGAGATTTCTTTTTAGGCAATTTAACATGGGTGGATTGCCTAGAGCTAGATGCCTCATTCTTATACATAAAAGCATGGTGAGAAACAGAATGAGACTTCCTAGCATGAATTCTCCTAATCTTGTGTATGGGATAACCAGCAGGATATAAAATGTACCCCTTGTTATTCTGAACCATGGGAGCCTTGCCCTTAACAAAGTTAGACAATTTCTTAGGGGCATTTAGCTTGACATTGTCTCCCTGTTGGAAGCCAATGCCATCCTTAATGCCAGAGCGTCTCCCATTATAGAGCATGCTCCTAGCAAATTTAAATTTTTTATTTTCGATTTCATTCTCATTAATTTTAGCAGTTAGTTGAGCTATGTGATCATTTTGTTGTTTAATTAAAGCTAGGTGATCATGGATAGCATCAACATTAATGTCTCTACATCTAGTACAAATAAAAACATGATCAACACTAGATGTAGAAGGTTTGCAAGATTTAAATTCATCTATCTTATATTTTAACATGGCATTTTCATCTCTAAGACAGGAAATGGAATCATTGCAAACAATCAAATCTTTAGCCTTAACAATTAATTTATCATTCTCAGTTCTCAGGCTAGAAAGAGATTCATTCAATTTATCAATCCTTGCAATTAAGCAAGCATTTTCATTCTTAAGACTGATAATTGAATCATTGCAAACATTTGAATTTTCCACCTTAGCAATTAAAATAGCATTCTCATTCCTAAGGTTGGAAATGGTGTCATGGCATATGCTAAGCTAATTTGTTAATTTTTCACATTTTTCTATTTCATGAGCATAAGCATTTTTCACCTTAATATGCTTTTTATTTTCCTTAATAAGGAATTCTTCTTGGCTACCCAAGAGTTCATCCTTCTCATGAATAGCACCTATTAATTCATTTAATTTTTCCTTTTGTTGCATGTTAAGGTTGGCAAAAAGACTAAGCAAGTTTCGTCCTCATCACTAGAGCTAGCCTCATCACTAGATGTTGTATATTTGGTAGAGGCTCCAGATTTTACCTTCTTCTTTTGGCCATCTTTTGCCATGAAGCACTTGTGGCCGACGTTGGGGAAGAGGAGGCCTTTGTTGACGGCGATGTTGGCGGCGTCCTTGTCGGAGGAGGAGTCGGTGGAGCTCTCATCGGAGTCTCATTCCCGACACATGTGGGCATCGCCGCCCTTCCTCTTGTAGTATCTCTTCTTTTCCTTCCTCTTTCCCTTCTTGTCGTCGCCCCTGTCACTATCACTAGATAATGGACATTTAGCAATGAATTGACCGGGCTTACCACACTTGTAGCACACCCTTTTGAAATGGGGCTTGTAGTCCTTCCCCTTCCTTTGCTTAAGGATTTGGCGAAAGCTTTTGATTATAAGCGCCATTTCCTTGTTGTCAAGCTTGGAGGCATCGATTGGAATCCTACTTGGTGTAGATTCCTTCTTTTCTTCCTCTGTCGCCTTGAATGCGATGGGTTGCACCTCGGGTGTGGAGGTGCCGCCTTGCTCCAAGTTGATGATTTGTTTGGAGCCTTTGATCATCAATTCAAAGCTCACAAACTTTCCTATAACCTCCTCAGGAGGCATTAGCTTATATCTAGGATCACCACGTATTAATTGAACTTATGTAGGATTGCAAAAAACAAGTGATCTTAGAATAACCTTGACCATTTCATGGTCATCCCACTTGGTGCTCCCGAGGTTGCGCACTTGGTTCACCAAGGTTTTGAGCCGGTTGTACATTGCTTGTGGCTCGTCTCCTTGGTTTAGGACGAACCGACCGAGCTCCCCCTCAATCGTCTCCCGCTTGGTGATCTTGGTCACCTCGTCTCCTTCGTGCGCGGTCTTGAGCACGTCCCAAATCTCTTGGAACTCTTCAATCCTTGCACCTTATTATACTCCTCTCGACATAGATAGGCGAGGAGTATAGTAGTTGCTTGGGAATCAAAGTGCTTGATTTGGGCGACCTCGTCCGAATCATAGCCTTCATCCCCTACGGATGGTACCTGCACTCCGAATTCAACAATGTCCCAAATACTTGCATGGAGTGAGGTTAGGTGATGCCTCATTTTATCACTCCACATACAATAATCTTCACCATCAAAAATTGGTGGTTTGCCTAGTGGGACGGAAAGTAAAGGAGTGTGTTTAGAAATACGAGGGTAGCGTAGGGGGATCTTACTAAACTTCTTGCGCTCATGGCGCTTAGAAGTGACGGACGGCGCGTCAGAGCCGGATGTGGAGGGCGACGAAGAATCGGTCTCGTAGTAGACCACTTTCTTCATCTTCTTCTTTTTGTCGCCACTCCGATGCGACTTGACGCAGGGAGGGGATTCCTCCTTGCCTTTGGCGCCGGACTCTCTTGATGAAGCCTTCCCGTGGCTTGTGGCCTTCTCGCCAGTTTCCATCTCCTTCTTAGCGTGATCTCCCGACATCACTTCGAGTTGTTAGACTCTAATGAAGTACCGGGCTTTGATACCAATTAAAAGTTGCCTAGAGGGGGGTGAATAGGCGAAAACTGAAATTTACAACTTTAAACACAACTACAAGTCGGGGTTAGCGTTAGAAATAAATGTGAGTCTGAAAGAGAGGGCGAAAACAAATCACAAGGAAATGAAGCGGATGACACGGTGATTTGTTTTACCGAGGTTTGGCTCTTGAGAACCTACTCCCCGTTGAGGTGGTCACAGACACTGGGTCTCTTTCAACCCTTTCCCTCTCTCAAACGGTCACTTAGACCGAGTGAGCTTTCTTCTTGATTTCCTGGGTCACTTAGACCCCGCAAGGACTACCACACAATTGGTGTCTCTTGCTTTGCTTACAAGGCTTTGAGAGTAAGAATGAGAGAAAGAAAAAAGCCAACCAAGAAACAAGAGCAACAAAAGAACACAAGTCGATCTTCTCACAAGTCCTAAAAACTAGAGTTGAATTGTGGACTTTGATTTGATCGGAGGCTTTGATTTGTGTCTTGGAGTGTTGTGTATTGCTCTTGTATTGATTGAGGAGTAGTGAGTGCTTGGATGGTTGGAGTGGAGGTGGTTGGGGTATTTATAGCCCCAACCACCAATTCAACCGTTGGGGGAAGGCTGCTGTCGATGGGCACACTGGACAGTCCGGTGAGCCACCGGACACTGTCCAGTGCGCCAGCCACATCACCCAACCGTTAGGGTTCTGACGGTTTCGACCGTTGGAGCTCTGACTTCTTGGTACACCAGAAAGTTCGATGCCGCACCGGACAGGCACTGTTCACTGTCCGGTGCGCCTTCTGGCGCTGCTCTGACTCTGTGCGAACTGTCCGCGCACTGTAGCTTCTGCAGGTGACCGTTGGATCCGAGCGTTGTGCTGCCCAGCTGTTACACTGGTGGCACACCGGACAGTCCGGTGAATTATAGCGGAGCGGCTCTCTAGAAACCCGAAGGTGAAGAGTTTGAGTTGCTCGACCCTGGTGCACCGGACAGTCCGGTGCGCCAAACCAGGGAGCTCTTCGGTTCCTTTTTGCTCCTTCCTTTTGAACCCTAGCTTGAACTTTTATTGGTTTCTGTTGAACCTTTAGCACATGTAGGACACATAATCTAGAGCAAACTAGTTAGTCCAAATGTTTGTGTTGGGCATTCAACCATCAAAATTATATTTAGGAAAAGGTTAAACCCTATTTCCCTTTCAAGATGACGTGGGACGACCATTGAAACTGGTGCTTTAAGTATAGTATA
Organism: Zea luxurians; assembly: GCA_029449295.1. NCBI lineage: Eukaryota > Viridiplantae > Streptophyta > Magnoliopsida > Poales > Poaceae > Zea > Zea luxurians. The sequence goes on from JAOPSE010000014.1 coordinate 24,294,934, forward strand.
GACTTTTAGCATGGTTAGTGGGAGAAATAAGTTAGCCCATCATTTTCTTACTTTCCACTTTATTATTAAGTTGCGAAATAAAAATAGGTTAATGAACCATCATCTCATGCTTCATAGACGCTTTGACATTTTTAGATACATAGTTTTTAAAAACTATCATTGAAACATATACTATGTCTAGATTATAAAAAAAGTTTAAATTACTTCCCTCGCCTATTGACGATGTCCATAGTCCCCTAAATTATTTTTTAGTTCAATTTATTCCTCCGCATGTTTGAGTTGGTTCAATCTATCCCTTAATAAATTGCCTTTTTTATTTCTTTATGTGCAAACTAAGTTTTTAATTCAAATTCTATTGGTTAGTGTTGGGGGCCTTCGGCTTCCGAAGGTCCTCAAAAACATGATTTAACAAAGTTTCTGGAGTATAATGCATGAACAGGTATCTTCGGACTTGAGTTAAAATCACAGTGTGAAGAAGCACAAAAGGAATACGAAGGATGGCGCGGAGCCGAAGCTGTGCGCAGAAGAGCTTCGGCATGATAGCAGAAAAGGAAACCGACTTAAAGATGAAAAGGCTATTTAGACCTCGACGGGTTACTATAGAGTTATTAGCAAATGTAAAGGGCATGGGTGTAATTTCACATGGGCTGTGTCCCGTGTCTATAAATAGATGAACAGTGCTCCCGTACTATTCATGCTGACTGGGTATTTGCCTTCGTGTCACGCTTGTATTTTTACCTTCTTTCAAGTCAAAGGTACACTTGTAATTTGTTATCATTTCTATTTTTCCATAGTAATAAAACAGAAATGAGCTGATAATAATATATGACTGTTTATATTATATTTTATGTTTTATATGATTCTTTCTTCATCATTATATGTCGTGTCGATGAAGGTATGCCCTTTGCAACCTTCGTCCGAAGATCATTATATCCCAAGGGAAATAATGCTTCGAAGGACGAAGGACTGTAACGTTTGACATTTTCTGTGTTGCCTTGTTCTTAACTCATAGCATTTGAGAACAAGTCCCCAACATTGGCGCCCACTTCCGGTGAACCCTTTTCGACCACCTTCAGTAAGCATCGACCTTCGTCATGCCGCCAAAGAAAGCTTCAGCGATAGGGGTTGCCGCTCTGCATCCGCTGGACCCGAACCAGGAGACCCTTTCTCTTCGAGAGGCCCGAAGCCAGAAGAGGAAGGCCACCAGTCCAACGCCCCAGGAGGACGACTTGGACCAAGAGATCAGGAATATGGAGATGCTCCATCAGCAAGTGCAAAGGAAGAAGGAAAAGATGGCTTGGCTAGCTAACCTACAAAGGCAGATAGACGAAGCCACTGAAGAAGTTCGTCATCTTGCTCAAGATGAGCAAAACCGAAGGCCCCAGCACAGAGAGCTTCATCAAGAGGGCTTCTTCAACGAGGATGACTGGTATGAGGATTTCCATCATGGAAATTTTGCTTTTGATGATGCTTCTCCTCTGTCAGCAAAACTGCAGGCTACACCTTGGCCCCCGTCTTACAAGCCACCCCAGCTCCCCATGTATGGCGGACACTCAGATCCGAAGCAGTTTTTGATGGGCTACGAAGGAACCATATCTTCGTATGGTGGCAATACTGCAGTCATGGCGAAGTCTTTCGTCATGGCAGTCAAGAATGTTGCACAAACCTGGTACTCCTCTCTTCGGCCAGGAACAATCACATCATGGCAGAAGCTGAAGGACATGCTGATCACCAGTTTCCAAGGGTTTCAGACGAAGCCGGTCACCGCTCAAGCTTTGTTCTAGTGCACCCAAGATCACGAAGAATACCTTCAGGCGTATGTTCGAAGGTTCTTGCGTCTGAGGGCACAGGCGCCAACGGTGCCCAATGAAATTGTCATCGAGGCCATGATCAAGGGGCTTCGGCCAGGACCTATGGCCCAGTACTTCGCTAGGAAACCCCCTCAGACTCTGGAGAAGCTGCTCCAAAAGATGGATGAATACATCCGTGCTGATAATGACTTTCGTCAGAGAAGGGAGGAAGCTTACAGGTTCTCCGAAATGACCAGGGGCTTCGGAGGGAGAATCCACCCAAGGCACGTCAGGTCAATCCACTCCGCTCAGAATGACGATAGAGGAAGTCAGCAACAGAGGCCGCAATATTCCTCCCAAGCTTCAGGACAGCAACAAAGCTATCCTCGGCCCCCAGCTCCAAGGGGCAGAGGCGCCAGGGGCTTCGGTGGAAGGTTTGGGGATCAGCCCAGGAAAATTTATTGTCTATTCTGCGGTGAGGACAAGGGCCATACTACAAGGATGTGCCATGTAACCATCCAGAAACAGAAGGAGATAGCAGAAGTTGTAGCTCAATAGAACCAGCCGAAGCAAGTTATGCATACTGCTTCGTATCATTCACCGTACATCCCAGAGTATGTGGGTAACCATCCTGCAGCTTCTGTTGCTTCGGCAAGTTAACCTCAGGCATCTTGGCAACAGCCTCCACCTCCACCACCAATGCAACGAAGCCAGCAGCCAGAAGGGAGCCAGCACACTCACCAGCAACGAGACTTTAGAGAGGAGTCCAAAGCTCGCACAGTCAACAGCATTGTGCCAGAATCGAAGCACATCTACTAGAAGATATCCTACCTCTGCAACAGTTTTTGCATTCGCCATCATTTTCTTTTTAATAAGGGGCAATCATTGAAAGCATAGTTCTTTTGTTGTTTTCAGATTCTTGTAATAGCTTTGTTATTGTCATGATATAATATACCTTATTCACAAACTCACGAAGTTCCAAAAAGTCATTGAAGCACGAAAATTGTTCTCAAGAGAATGCGGGGTTCACAATCATATTGCAAGTTTTGCCGAAGCAACAAGAAGTCGTTCTAAGGAACACAGCGTAAGTTTTGCCGAAGCAACAAGAAGTCGTTCTAAGGAACGCAGCGTAAGTTTGCCGAAGCAACAAAAAGTCGTTCCTAAGGGAGCGCAGCGTAAGTTTTCTGCTCAAAAGTCGTTCCAAAGGGAATGCAGAGCTTACAGCGAAAAATAAACACTGATTCCGCCGAAATATAAGGCGAAGTGCGAAAAGTCAACGCGAATACCACCGAAATAGAAGGCGAAGAAGTTCAAAAGACGTTCCTAAGGGAATGCAGAACTTACAGCGAAAAGTCAACGCTGATACACCAAAAAATAAGCGGTGAAGCCAAAAAATAAACGGCAAAGAGATTATACTGTGGGAATGTGTGTGTATCTTCGGCACAAATATCATTTTGCATAGCATAGCATCATCACATCATTCGCATAACATAACATCATACATCATATCGCATCAATGGCACAAGAAGGGGATACAATGTTGATCTTCAGAAATTGCTTCGAAGAAGTTGTGCCAAGGCACAAAATAAGTTTTGAAGAAGTATAGCTTCATCAACTCTAAAATGAAAGGAGATATGTTGCTTATGAAGCATAATATTTTTACGGAGATTGGATGTTTTTACGGAATATGGATATTCTTCACGAAGCATGAAAAGAAGGGAAGGTGTTTTTTCGCCGAATGCTCAAAAACGGTATGTACACAAAGTTTCATGCATCGTAAAGAATTGAATTACAAAAAGCTTATATGTTACATTCAAAATCATAAAATATTACACACTTTGTTCAAAAATATTACATTCCAAATGTTTTTACAATGATAGCTATTCTTCTTCTAAAACTACTTCCGCGGTTTCGTTTAGTAGTCGAGTAACAGCTTCGTCCATAATAGCTTCGGTCATCTTAGTAATTTCATCTTCTTTCTTTGCTTCGGGGTCGGCCAATGACTCGATGGGCTCTGGGGGAGGAGATAGCTCAGCTACGGTAGAAAACGTAAATAAGTTCGAAGTCACAAAATTAAAAAATAAAGTTAAAATCTACCAAGCAATACCTATCCGCCTTTCGAGTTCCGCAGCTTTTTCAGCTGCTTCCGTTGCTTCTCTTGCATCGTGAGAATCTTTTTTGCTCTTTTTTATTATTTCGTGGGCCATCCCTCGGCCGCCATTCTCCCAGATGTCAGTGAAGAATTTTCCGCCAACTAGGCTTGCTTCGGCCGAGGGGTCTCTTGTATCTTCAACAGATAATGTAGCTTCGGCTTGGGCCAAAGTTTTCACGTGATTGCAGCCCAATTTCTCCAAAATAGCCGCGATTCCCCTGGCACCTGAGAAAGCGCACACATCCCCACGACCACTCAAAATTTCCTCAAAAGCTTCAGCTCCGTTGCTAATCCAATCAATTGGGCCCTCAGGATCGCCTCTTACGAAGTCGTCCTCGCTGGAAAATGCGCCAACATTGGCGAAGCTAGTTTTAATTTTTTCCACACATTTTATGGATTTTTCATAACATTTCTCTTTTGAAGAGCGAAGTTCCACAACTGTCTTCTCCCAATGATTTTTCCAATAGTTACTGGCGTCTCGGTCATCTTCAGCAATAGCACATTTCAATTTCGCTTCTGCCAGCTGTTTCCGAAGGTTTTCAATTTCACATTTCTGGGTTTCAGCTTGGGCTTTGAAAATAGCCTCGTCTTCTTTTATTTTGTTCAACAATAAGTTTAATATTTTATCTTTTTCAAGACCTTCGTTCCTTAGTTCAATTACTTTGGAACGAAGGTTGTTCAAAGCTATGGTGCATCCTTCATCTTCAGCACTTTTTTGCGCCCTGAGGGCGTTGCTAGGAATAAGGCCCTGCAAAAAGAGTACGGTATTAAGTATAAGCAAATGAAAAATTTTGTTTTCAAGTACAAAAATCTCATTCTCTCACTTTTAAACTATTGTATGCTAAGCTGTCGGCCAATTCATCTTTTGATAGCACCGAGAGTCCCTCTTCTAGTGTCAGGAATCCGAAGCTCCTGCTCATCTCCCAGCAGACAGAAATCTCTTTGTTGTCTGGGAGACAATACAAGAAGTCTTCTTCTCTGCTGCCATTGAATATCAATGCCCCTTTCGGATATTTCAGTCTCTGGGCATAATATTGGGCTTCTCGCTTCTCTTCTGCAGATAACCTCTTTCCCGAATCATGTCGTACAATATAATCGAGAGCTTCGGCAGATGCTTCGGGAATAGGAATGGCAGTTTTTTCAGACAGAATTTCTTCTGCAGCCTCTTTTTCCGTTTCTTCTTCTCCAATTTCCAAGGATTTCTCCTTGGCGGGCTCTGAGGGCCCAGCTTCGGTCTCGGCTTGGCTCTTGGCAGCTTCGGCTTCGGATAGTTTTGCCTCAATTTGTGTTTTCGAAGCTTTGATTGTCTTCTTTGGAGTAGAGCTTGAAGTTTTTATTGTTTCCAGCACATCTAGTACGTTCACCATCCTCTTCCTCTTGGGAGTCGTTGTAAGATCCTTTTGCGCCTTCGGCATTGTCACCTCTGCCGAAGGGCTTATAACTTCTAATGTCTTTGTTTTCTCGACCTCTATCTCTTCAATATTAGTGGCCTTTGGCTCATCTGATTAGGCTGATGACGCCTTCGGCATTGCAGCCGGCTCTTTAGTTTTCTGTGTAATCGCAGGTTCTTTGGCTTCGGTCGCCGAAGATGTTTCACCGCCAAATTCGGGCACTATGGCCGGTTCGATGAAGCGCGGTCGGTGAGTAAGGACTTTCACCTTTTTTCTCTTCGGCGCGGGCTCGCTTGGAGCAGCTGAAGCATCATCTTTCCCGGAAGTTGCATTTTTTTTCTTTTTTGCCCCCGCGACTGGTAGCGGTAGTCAGGGTACATGAACCCAATAGCATCAAAAACTCTATTTAGTCTCTTCTTTTTCCGGCCTCCGAAGGCCGTAGATAGCGCATTGTCTTCCGCTTTGGAATACAGCCCAAGCAACTCATCACTTGTAGCTTCGACGCTTTTCAGCTAGTCATCGTCTGGCTCGATAAACTGGTCTCTAAACCTGAAGGTATATTTTAGTCGAACCAAACCACCTTCGTGGGGATTGCTGATGGTTTCTTTTGGCATCTCCCAGTTGGCTACCAATGGCCATATCCTGTAGGCCACATGCTCTTGAACTAAGTCTCTTGTCCCGATGAAAGAGCAGACTAAGCCGAAGGCCTTGCGACATTCTTCAGCTGCTTCGTCAATTTCTACCTTCGGTTTCTGGAGGCCGAAGCGTTGCCAGATAGGGTGCATGATGGTCACTTTAATATCCTCCCGTGCCTTCAAATCATTTTTCATATAAAACCATTCTTTCATCCAGTCTCCGGGTCATCTCTTCTGAAACGTTGGCACGGGACAGCTTGACCCAGAGCGGGCAACGAAGCTATAGCAGCCAAAGTTGTTGTGATACTGCTCTTTACCCCAGGGCTTCGTCTCATATAAAAGTTCGTGCATGCTGCAGAAACTTTTTGCATTTGGCTCCAGGCCCTGGCTTCTCATGGCCTAGACGAAAATTCCCATTCTTATGATTGCTTCGGGAGTAATTTGATGAAGGTAAACCTGGTATATCTTCAGAACTTCTACCACAAAACTGCTTAGGGGGAACCAAAGCCCAACCTTGAAGAAGCTTCGGAAGATCACGACTTCGTTCTCTTCGAGAGCAGGAGAAGTCTTGTCTCCGTTGTCAGCCCTCACGATAGACACATCTCGAAAGTATCTTCCCCTCATATTGTCGAGATGACTCTATTTAATAGTTGATTTTCCGAAAATTGTATGACTTGGTCGCCAGGGTCGATCTTCGGAGTCTTCGCCACCACTTTCCACATCATAACTGTCACTATCACCAGTGTCTTCAGATAAACCTTCCAAAATCTCCCTTGTAATCTTCTCTGTATTTGTCTTTGCTATTGATTCAAGAAAGCTAAGATTCTTCTCCTCAGAAAGGCTCAGCTTCGTTTCAGCAATAGCTTTTTTATCTTGAGACATCTTCGGAAATGCTGAAAAAGTGCTCTCAAAGCCGAAGCTTAAAAAATTTAAAAAGTCAAGCAAATGTCGGTGCGCAACAGCTAAAAATTGAGTAAGCAAGAGCAGATGGCAAGGAAGCGTGCCAAATGAGCTCGTGGTGCGCTCTTATTTATACGCCTAGTGCGTTGAAAATTGGAAGGCCCCGCTTGTCAGTGACTGTTGCTATTCTAGCAAAGGGAAGGTGTTTTTTTGGACCTTCGGCTTAAGGCCTTCGTCCATATCGCAATCTGAATTTATCATTCTAACAAATTAATATTGCGAGGGGCTACTATTGGGGGCCTTCGGCTTCCGAAGGTCCTCAAAAACATGATTTAACAAAGTTTCTGGAGTATAATGCATGAACAGGTATCTTCGGACTTGAGTTAAAACCACAGCGTGAAGAAGCACAAAAGGAATACGAAGGATGGCGCGGAGCCGAAGCTGTGCGCAGAAGAGCTTCGGCATGATAGCAGAAAAGGAAACCAACTTAAAGATGAAAAGGCTATTTAGACCTCGACGGGTTACTATAGAGTTATTAGCAAATGTAAAGGGCATGGGTGTAATTTTACATGGGCTGCGTCCCGTGCCTATAAATAGATGAACAATGCTCCCGTACTGTTCATGCTGACTGGATATTTGTATTCGTGTCACGCTTGTATTTTTACCTTCTTTCAAGTCGAAGGTACACTTGTAATTTGTTATCATTTCTATTTTTCCATAGTAATAAAATAGAAATGAGCTGATAATAATATATGACTGTTTATATTATCTTTTATGTTTTATATGATTCTTTCTTCATCATTATATGTCGTGTCGATGAAGGTATGCCCTTCGCAACCTATGTCCGAAGATCTTTATATTCTAAGGGAAATAATGCTTCGAAGGACGAAGGACTGTAACGTTTGATATTTTCTGTGTTGCCTTGTTCTTAACTCATAGCATTTGAGAACAAGTCCCTAACAGTTAGTAGCTAATATCATAACTTAGCCTAAAAATATATTATAATTTTTCATAATTATTTTGATAGATTAAAGATCAAATAATATAACAACATTAATGGTACAAACTAAATATAAAATTAATGATAAAATTTTTTAACATACCTTTTAAATAAGTTATGATATTCTCAATTCTCAGAAAATATAAACTTGAAATTCAAATTTTACATGAAGAAACAAAAAGATGTAAAAGTTGAATTTTGAGTTTATATTTTCTAATGCGATTGAGAACATCATAACTAATGAGATTGTCTTTTTTGTTTCTCCACGTAAAAGTTGATATTCAAGATCTTATTTTATAAGGCGATTGACGACATCATAACTGATAAGATTTGTCTTTTTTCTCCATGTAAAAGTTGAATTTCAATTTCAAATTTTCTAAGTTGATTAGGATGCCCACTATAACACACCAGTTTAAACTTTAGAAAACCCACACAACCAAATCACCCTCACACTTATAATCTCTACTAAATCCACCAAATAATTTGCACCAAGACTTAACGTACCTTCAAATTAACGGTTCAGATCACTGAATAATCATCTCTCCTTTACTCACTTAAATCCAATAAACAATATTATTTGGATCATCACTCTCCCTCTCTCTCCCCCATGATCTGTCGCCCCAGCCTCCCCCATCCCCTACGACACCGTCACTCCATTCCCCTTCCCTCACTTGTGCCATCATGTCGCCATCCCTCTCCTCCACTTTCTAGAATTATAGCGTTAGCACATGTTATAAGCCAGGTTGGAAAAATATATTAAGAATTTTTTATCATTATTTTATATCTAGTTTTGTACAATTAAAGTTATTATATTATCTGATATTTAACCTATCAAAATAATTAGAAAATCATAAAATATTTTTAGGCTAAGCTATGACATTACTTACTAATCAATAAAATTTAAACTAAAAAAATCAAATTTTACATAAAGAAATAAAAAATTGTTAATGGATAGATTGAACCAACTTAAACATGTATATAGGTAAATTGAACTAAAAATATTTTAGAGGTTATAGGAACATCATCTATAGGTGAGTGAAGTAATTTTGACTTTTCTCTAGATTATAAAAAAACAGTATATTAAAGATAAAGTATTTTATAGTTTAAAAAAGAATGAATAATTAATACTAGTGTAAGCAATAAAATTATTTCAGCAAATTTCAAAGATAGACGAGGATACACCGCTTTAAAAAAATACTCATTATACGTCGCTCCCATCTATAATGGTTTACACCTCCCATCTAGAATGGTTTAATGGTGTGATTCTTCAATCCGAACACTCTTCGTCTAATCTATAATTCCTCTAATCGTCCTCTTTGGGTCAGTCCCATTATCTGTAGTGAGCCGTCCCACACAACCAAGCACATGGTTTAAAACGGTTGAAAATTTGACTGACTGGATAAGCAGGCACGTGATCATGTATTCCCAAAGCACGTACCAGAACAGGTTCGCATAAGCCCCATCAAGTGAGCAGTGTTATTGGATAGTAAAACTCAGTTCTGTAGTCACAATGTCCTCCATGTCAAACCAAAAAATAAACTATGGTGCTACGGAATAAATCCAGAAGCACAAGGAAAAGAACTAATTCGCAAGACGTACAAGTATTACGTATCCTCTAGGGAAAGCCCCGAAATTAGTTCTAGCACCATTTAGCTCTCATTATCACACATATAATCCTGCAGTTTTTGTCACCTATATCTGAAACGTGAAAATGGAGCTAGCAGATGCCTTAGGATGAGAAAGTCGAAAGAACGTTCTTCTTGATGATAAACTCGTCGGCCTTGGAGGGGCTGATGGACTGCAACAAGGAAAAAGAGATATGAGTAATCAAATCTGTACGGTGAGTTGTCCCAAAAGAGGATGTTTGATGAGACATCTTGAGAGGTAGTCGTTTCCCACCTTCTCCAACATGCGATCAAGCCTCTTGGTTTCCTTCTCAGTATACTCGTTGCCTTTCTCTAGAATCTTCTTTGCGATGGTTACATAGACCTTTCCATGCCTGATATATTACACCACAAGGAAAATTCAACTCACTTAACTAATAACATTCTTATAACGTTAATTGAGATCATTGAATAGCTCAAGGCAGATAGGCTAATAACTAAGGGAAGAGTTTACCTTGCAGCAGAACCACTGAGCTTATCTGCCTCCTCCTCCATACTGGAGAGGACTTCCTTTCGCTTGTCACCGGAAGCACCAAGGAACTCCTTAGCCATGACATCCAGACTTGCTATACGGCCAGCCTAATAAAATATTTGATTCAGAGTTAGTGTTTTGCCTGAATTCACAAATGCAGTATTGTGCATACTTAACCAACCTCTGAGGTTAGTTGACCCTTTGTGTCACGGCTGGTACCACTCTTCTCGTTAATGAACTTGACAAAGTCAGCCAAGTCCCTACCGCCATCATAATCTTCACCAGCTTTGTTTCCCTTTGGGAAAAACTTCAAGGTAGGAAATCCACTAACTCCATACCTGATGTAGTGTGATAAGTACAGTATATTGCGTATAGAACAAGTCAGAAATAATAAGGTGTTATTTGTTGCAAACAAATACTAGTGACTAGTATTCAAAGCGAAACAAGATCATGCTCCAGTGCTAGGTAACACAAATAGGGAAACAAATGCAGATAAAGCACATGTGAATGTAAGACACAGAACATACTTCTCAGCCAAATCCCTGTGTTTGTCAGCGTCAAGGTTAGCAATAACAACTCCGTCATCCAACTTGAAAACAGAAGCCACCTTCTCATACGTCTGAAACAATAAAGATTATGATTAGACATATCAGAAATGATGAAGATTGCCAAGGGTGATTACAAGAGTAAAACCACAATAGAATGTGTCAAGAACTCAAACGAGAACCATGTACTAACCGGTGCAAGACTCTTGCAGTGACCACACCTGTAGATAAGACATTAAGACAAGTACATAATCCATTAGATTCACTGAGAAAGATAACAGATTGATGGCACAAAAGATAATGGCGAAGTTCTTAACAAAACCCAGTAACCTACCATGGGGCATAGAACTCAACAAGGACATCTTTGGTTTCATCCAGGACAACTGAGTCAAAGGTCTCCGGGGTGAGAACCACAACACTTGAAGGAATGGTTGCCAGCTTTACATTTGTGCCTGAAAAATCCAGAATCCAATGAATTTAGACATTGATTAATGGAGAAATATGATTACTGCGATAATGCATAACTTTGTTATTTTTTTGTGAAAACTTGAAATGTAGTCTGTGACTTTCTTATATACAATAAGCACATTGAATATCAAAAAGTGAAGCTGCTTGGTAAAGCAACAGATTCAAAGTATTACAGAGAACATGTAAAATTCCCACCTCCTTCAGTATTGACAAATTCAGCAAGGGCTTCTGCAGTGCGTTGTCCTTCATACCTAATTTGCCAAAAGAATTTCTGTCAGAATTCACAGAACTTGGTAAACAAAGGATATGAAAAAATTTAAACACGCACTCCCTCACTTTTTGGGCTCCAAGGATCCTTTCGGGAACCATTGGATTGTTGGATACCCGGAAACTCCATACTTGCTGCACAAACTCTTGTGCTCATCACAATCAACCTAAAAAAAGAAACCAGATTTTAAGATAAGTGGATGATTTTATGAAACCGCAAAAAGTGCAGAAGAAATGTCATAGCCATGTGTCAGTAATTTTCTTATCTCACATAGTGGAATAAAAAGACATAATATCTAAGTAATGCTGAGAGATTCATCAGGTAGAGAACCAATTTAATTCTTCATGTGTACGACAGATATACATATACCTTAGCAATCAAGACAGATTTAGCTTTCTTAAAACTTGCACCAAGTCTTTCATACTCAGGAGCAAGCTTCTTGCAGTGACCACACCTACACAAACAAATCAAGCAGATGATTAAAATCAGAATTTATGAAACGTTGACCTGCTGATGCAGAGAAATAATAAATTCCAAGTACAGTTCTATGTTACTGAATTCCAGGGTATTATACTATTGCAGAAGATAAAACTGCAGAGGTTAAAAGAGCACGGTCAAACGAGAGATCCCACTGGTTTTGTATACCCAAGCCCACACACTAGAAGATGAATATGTGATCTACAACATTTTTACACGTGGGAGACAAACGGCCAAATATTAAGACAGTTCAAGTGCATATATGCCGCCAGTCTGCCAAGCCTATAAAATGATCAATTCACTACGTGAGTTAAAATATCCATCCATAACGATCTTATTTCTAGCGGATCCTACAACTGATTGAAAAAAATACAGGAAAACACGATTTCTACCCACAATTGGATCAGCTCGAGAACTACCGCCCCATCCATGTCCGCAAATATCCAAATTTCGGGACCTACTGCGGTACCAGTAACCCCAACCATAGTCCACAGATCTAGTCCCGCATTCCCGTACGATCTATCGAAATACAATCCATCGTGGTAGAGAACAAAGGGAGCGAGCTCAAACCAGGGGGCGTAGAACTCGACGAGGGCGCCGCGGTCCTTTCCGACCTCCTTCTCGAACGTCGATTCGGTAAGGGCCACCACGTCGTCGCCGTCCGCAAGCGCAGCTGGGGCGGCGGCGAAGGCAGCGGCCAGGAGAAGGATGGCCAGGAATATGCGTGAGATCTGGGAGATCGCCATGGCTGGGTCTCTGGGAAGCAGACGAAGGAAGTCTTCTGCTACTTCGTCCCCACTTGTGTCGTTTTATATAAACCAGAAATAATCTCCATATAAATAAATCAGAAATACACTACACCTTTTTAAACGTGCAACCTTACCTTGTTTTAGGTTGCCACATGACCGTGATTTCGTGCGTGAGTGGTATCTCGACCATATTGTTTTCTCTTTAGAATATGGTGCCACTCGAACATATTGTAGCTTAGATTAACGATATAAGTATGAAGAGAAAGAGGTCGAACATAGGGTGCCACTCGAATATATAGGGTGCCACTCGAATATATTGTAGTTTAGACTAACACTATATGTATGAAGAGAAAGAGGTCGACGACGATGGTGTTGAGCACCAAAGTGTACGAGCGGACGGTTTGCGGTCCAGACAGTCCATATTGGTGGTGCGGACGGTCCGCGCGCGCGTAGAATTAGTTAGGGTTCATGATTTATTGTGGAATTTGTTAGTTAAAATCGCGGATTTAGCTCGGGATACGGATTGAAACGGGTCCAGACCTCCTCTCTACATATATATATAGAGGACTACGACCGATTAATCATCAACAATCGAACCTACAATCAATACAATTCACATTTGATCTTGTACATTTAGTAGTAGCTCTAGTTTAGCCTTTCAATCCCCAAATTCTTCGCTTCTCTTCGGCTCTACGTCGATTATCGATTAGAGATGTCTAGGTCAGCCTGCCGACCATAGACAAAGCCTAGGACCTCTCCTCCCCGACGGGTGTAATACCCAAATCATCAGTAAATAGAGGAGTAAGAGTATTTGATGTTCATGAGAATTTTTCTCTCTATGTGACACATACATATATAGATATATACACATACAAGATTAATAAATCCCTTAATAACTAGAAAGGTTTTATGTAAAATAATGAAGATACTTTGTCATGCTTGTATTTTGATCGGTGCATTTATTCTGAGGGTGAAATTCATAACAAAATTTGAATTTAAAAATTTAAATCTAAAAATAAAAAGGAAAAAGATATCAGAAAAGGAATGAGAAAATAATGCTAATCGGGCTTGTAACCCTGCTTTCGGCCCAATTGCACCGCGCGGCCCAGTGACTCGGTCGGGCGCCGACACCCCGAACCCACACGTCATTCACTCGGTTCACCAGCCCACCATGCTGCGTGTGCCGTTCCCTGTCTCATGGGCCCTCACTGTCATCCAGCCTACCCCCACCTGCTCATGCGTGCACGGGGTGTGTGCCTGGTAATCGGGTCCCGCAGCAGTGGCGGACCTAGGATTTTTACATTGGGTGTGCCACAACAACATTTTCATATAGAAGTCTATCTAATATATATAATTTTATATTAAATTTGGTAAACAATTTGATATATAGATATAAAGTTTGACGCTCAACAAATAAGCATGAAAATTGCATACATTAAACATAAAAATTGCAATAATACTATTTATCTGGTCTACGCTTCCTCAACGCCATAAAACTTTCAATTATATCTTCTTCATTCACTTGGAAGAAAATATCCCTCTCGATGTATGTAACAAGACAATCATCCAAAAGACTATCACACATCTTGTTTCTCAATTTAGTCTTCACCAAACTCATTGCAGAAAATGCCCTTTCAACACTTGTTGTCGCCACCGGCAAAAGCAATACCAATTTGAGAAGCAAATAAACCATATCAAACACCTTATGTCTCTTTGTTTCAACAAGCTTAACCGAGAGGTCCACAAGATTAGTTATGTCTTTGAATCTATCATCTTCTCTTATGCCATCAATATAATTGTCAAGTTATAAGTCAAGTTTTAACAAGTCAGTGCTTGACATGTCAATAGGATAAAAATCAGCTAGCTTTCGTACCTTATGTGCATCAAAAGAAGCAAAAGAGTTAAAAGGATCCAAGGCTGACATACAAGAAAGCAGCTCCATATTAGCCTCACTAAACCGACTATCAAGCTCTAGGCTGATTTGATCAATGACCCCAATATATACTTCACTTCTGAAGTGGTCATCATTGGTTTGGTTATGAACAAATCGTGATGATCTTCCATAAGGCTTATAATTTCCATCCATAGCAGGAACTTGGATATCATGTTTGTTGCAAAATGAAGTGATTCTTTGAAGGAATTGATCCCAACCATCAAGCCTTAACTGTTGCATTCTTCTCTTTGCCACATTAACAAGTGAAATTGCATTGATAATATCTTGCTCCCTTCTTTGCAAACACACTGATAAATCATTTGTATATCCAAGAATAACAAACATTAAGTGTGCATCAAAAACAAAGTCAAATGACTCAAATGCTGCAAGCATAGAATGTATTCTTGTCCAATCACTTCTAATTGTAGTATCCTCTCCAAGAATCATGAGAACATCTCGGATTACAGGATACATAGTAATTATGTTGCATATAGTTTTGTAATAAGAGCCCCATCGAGTCTCACCAGGCCTAGGCAACCCCATCTCTTGATTCAATCCTCTCCCGGTTTCAAGTTCACCACATTCAAGTGATTTCATGAGATTCTCAAGTCTAGCATCTCGAAGCATACCGTGATGCTTACAAGAAACTCCAACGATATTCAATAAGAGAGTTACTTGATCAAAAAACCACACACAATCATTATTTCCCTTGGCAACAACAACAAGAACTAGTTGGAGCTGATGTGCAAAACAATGGATATAATAAGCAGAAGGTGACTCTTGCATGATCAATGTTTTCAATCCTTTAATATCACCTCTTATGTTGCTAGCCCCATCATAACCTTGTCCACGGATTCGTGTCAAAGTCAAGCCATGACTAACAAGTAAAGCTTCAATTGCATCCTTAAGTGATAAAGAGCTAGTATCATCTACATGAACAACTCCAATGAAGTGCTCACATGGCCTTCCCAATGCATCAACATAACACAAGCAAAGAGCTAGTTGTTCTTTGTGTGATATGTCACTAGACTCATCCGCTAAAATTGCAAATGGCTCTTCCCCAAGCTCTTCAATTATTTTCTTTCTAGTTTCTATAGGGCAGCGCTGAATAATCTGTTTTTGTATCTTTGGGCTAGTCAAAGTGCAATTACCTAGAGCGTTGTTAAGAACATACTTGTTGACCTCTTCACTATTTACAGCAAGAAATTTCAAGATTTCAATAAAGTTCCCTCTATTGCTAGACTCTTCACTTTCATCATGTCCACGGAATGACAATCCTTGATGCAAAAGAAACTTCAAACATCGAAGTGAATATGTCAACCTTATCTTATAAAGATTGCGATCATCATCACTCCACTTCTCAATTTTGTTATCAATTGCTGCATTAGGATTTATAAAGCCAAGATATTTCTCTTCGGCTGTCTTATGTGATATAGAACCCACATGTTTTAGAAGTGCTTCAGACCCTTTATTCCAATTATTCCAACCATCTGAAGTAAATGCAGAAGTCCCTTTGCCCTTATTTGCTTTACTTTTGAATAAGTAGCACATAAAGCAAAATGCAGCATCTTTCTTGACACTATATTCAATCCAAGGAAAATTTTGAAACCACACAAAATTAAAATGGCGATCTCTATCTCCAATTTTCCTATTTTGGAATTCATGTGCATATGGTTGAAATGGACCTCTAAGAATATATGCTCTTCGAATTGCATCGTGATCATTAGCATGGTAACTTGCAATAGGCTGTCTTTCACCTGGATCATGTGGAAGACGACTGACATCATAAAGTGTTGGCGGTGGCAGTGCAGATGGCATTGGATTCACAATTTCTTCATTTATCCTTTCTTTCTCTTGTTCTTGAGGTGTCAACGCTTGAGTAACATCCGGAGATAATGAAGAAGCAATAAACTTCTGTTTTTTGCAGCATGATTACGAAAAAAAGAGGCAATATCTCCCTGCTTCTTCATATTTTAGTCACTACAAAAACAATGGTAGTAAATCAACAATCAATAAGACAAAAATCCTAAATCCTAAACCAGCAGGCAGCAACTCGTACCAAAGTACCGATCACCAGCAGCAGCAGGCAGCAACTCGCCAACTCACTAAGAAGTCGGCTCGGCTAGCCAGGACTCCAGCAAGCAGCAACTGGCGTTTGGCGGACAGCCTTGCTGCAGCAACTGGCGCATGCGGTCTGTCGTCTGGCATCGGTGGCATGGGCGCATGGCGTCTCCAGGCTCTCCTGCAACTGGCGTCTGGGAGGTCTGGCAGACGGCTGGCCAATTCTCCAGCCGCCATGGCGCTAGTAAATTAGGAATAGGCACTAGGCAGCCGAAGTACGGGATCTTGCGGCTGTACGGGGAGAAGTTATGGAGTTGTAATAGCTGAAAGATCGGAGAGAAGTTAAAACAACTTTGGACTAATGGACTTGCGGCTGTACAGATGGGGTCCCTGGTGGGCTTGGCTTAGGGTGTGCCAGGGCCCACCCGGACCCCCCCTGTGGGTCCGCCGATGTCCCGCAGGTCAGTGCCCTGCTCTCCTATCGCCTACCCTCGCTTCGCCGCGGTCCCACTTGTCAGCCGGACCCTGGTGATCGTCTCGGACGCGCTCGCGACTAGTGCGGTTGATGCGGAGCTCGCGCCAATCTCGCGGAGGTTGCAACCACCCGCGAGCTGACCTTGCCTTGTGCCCGACGGCTACAGGCGAAACCGTCTCTTTCCACGATTCATGGAGTCTGGGCTATTTAGACCCGATGGGGGCGTTTGTGGCTCTGTTTTCTCTGCGCCGCCGGTGTGTCAAGGGATTGGGGAAGAGAGCCTCGCCTCATAGCTAGTCACCATAGTCATCGCCCTGCGTCCTGTATTTGACCGTGGTGTTGTTGTGTAGTGGCGCATCACCACCGTGCCTTGGGCTGATCACCATCGCAAGGGACCTCTATGGATCCGTTGTGCACCGGAGCTAGTGTATCTACGCGTCAGCCACCGATGAGATTCAAGTCCTCTATGCTCCCTTCTGTCCCTCGATCGTGTTCCATCAAGTCAGGCTCGTGGTCACCCAAACCGTGGATCGGAATTCGTCATTGGACACACGATTCCGCCGCCCGCCATGGGTGGGATGCATCACACCTTGATTCTTAGTAGGGATCTTCGTTGGCGAACCCCTAAGGTCACCGCTACGTATTTCTGCGTTCGGATTTGATAATAGGCACGGAAATTGGAGTTCGGTCCGAACGCCGACGATGGCGCCGCCGTAATGGTGCGGCTGCTGCCATCGTCCGGCAGTGGATTTGGGGAAAGTGAGCGCGGACCATTGGATGAACATCTCACGATTAAGATTAGTTTCTCGCATAACCCTTCGCTCGGATGGATCCGCACCATTGGATCCCGTTCAGGCGCATTTGAAGTTGTGTAAGGTATTTTAAATCCGAGCCGTTGATCGTGGATCGAAGGGCTAGCATAGCGTACCGTTTGTTAAAATGTTCGATCTAATCTAGGCCATCCGGCCGTGATCGGACGGCTCAGCGGTGTCGATACCCTTTTGCCGTGGATAAATTGCAAAAGAGCCCCTATAGATTAACGAAATCAACCCGCAGTCCTGGTCCTTTATAAAATCATTACGCAGAGGCCTTGGTTTTTACTAAAGGAACCCAGAACTTCCTGGAATTTATGCGCGCAGTACAGAGAACTAGTAAATGGGATAAATAAATATAGAAAATGATTTTCTAGTGTACAAATAATTCCAGCACTTGTTTAATTCATAGAAAATCCATTTTAATTCCTTTTTAATACATTCAAGTTGCATTAATTTTGTATTAATATTGTTTATCACTTGGTAACTCTGTTTTATCATGAAACATAGATTAAAATTAGTCACTTAGTTTATTCCGTACTAAACACATAAAAACTTCAGAAAATCATAACTTGTAATTTGTGACTCCGAATTTAGTGATTCTCGAACCTACGATCTCGTTACGATGCATAGATTATTATTATAAATTTTGTTCTAATGTTTGATATGATGTTAATTTATCCTATACCATGTTTATTTGTATTGCTTCGAATAGACGAGCAAGTGACCGAGGACCCAGGTGTTCAGCAAGTGGAAATTGCTGAGCAGGAGCTCATTGAAGGTAAGTTGTGCCCTTGACCACTTTTATTTACCCAATAATGTTCTCTATAATTATTTTGGCATGCTTAGGCTCAATTTTGATGGGACCTAATAGGTCATTATCACACCCGGGTTTTAGGGACCCAGGCGCGAACATAAACACCAGGTGTGCTGGGATCAAGTCTCACACATATGATGAATCATGGCACAGGATCGAATGTCACATCTCTACTACATAATAGGAGTTCTGTACAAAATAAATAAATAATTACATCATATGAAGACAACGATCTAGCAACCCAAAGTTGACTGGGAGACGACGACCTAGACCTCTCACGAATATATCACAGCATCCTCCATGCGCCTCATCCTGTGGTACCTGATCTTGACCTGTGAGGGTGTGAGACAGCAAGGGTGAGCTCACATACGTTCATAGCTCGACAAGTTGTGGGAAATAATGTGCATGAACTCGCTAAAGGTGGGAGCTCATGAAGTGTAAGGCTTACCAAAGAGGATGGTTGTAGCTGAGCATTGCTTTTAAAGTTGGTCAAAATTTTATTAGCAAACACTAGATGTAAGTAAATACCAAACCATAATAATAATAGAACAAAATTAATAATAAATCCCAATGCGATGCAAATGCAAATTGAATTTAGTTCCATAGTTTAATCATACGAGAGTCCTGAGCTGCTCATGACCGTGAGCTCGACTAGTATACCAGTTTTACACTCTGTAGAAGTGGTACCTTTTACCAACAAGTCGTGTATCCCATGTCGCCAGGGTTAGCTAGACCCTTAGACACCGAGGTGAATGGCTATGGATCCACTATGAGGCCTTTACAAAGTTCCACTAGCTTCCGAAAACCCGCTATAGTTTCTAGGAAGAGCAATGTAGGAATTCCTCGTCTGACCGCCGTCATAACAAAATCAACCCGGGAACCTCCCTACATGCCTACTCCCCTACTGCCCTTGCCCCTTTCGGGTAAGGTAGTCTTCCACTAGCTTTCCTAATTAGTCAGCTAAGGGCGTCGCATTCCACCCTTGTGGTGGCACGTGTTTCTCAAGTTAAGCTCCATGTTCCAATTAAAATAATGATCTTGACATGAACATAAATAAAATAATAGTATAATTGGAACATGAAGATAATGTAATATTAAACCCAAAACCATATAGAGCAATAGCAAAAACTACCCAAATAGTTCAGGAGTAAACAAGGTAACAAGATAACCAGACTAGGGTGACCTATTGGGTCCCATCAAAATTAAGCCTATGCCTGATAAAATGATTATAAAGAACATTATTGGGTAAAAAAGTGATCAAGGGCACAACTTGCCTGTGACTTGAGATTCTAGGTACCAGGATTGTCTTCAGATTCTCGTGACCTCACTACTAGTCATAGCAATACAAACAAACATGGTATAGACAAAATTAACATCACACCAAACATAAGAACAAACAACATAATAATAATCTACGCGTCGCTACGAGATGGTGGGATCGAGAACTAGTAAAATTGGAGTCACGGTTAAGAAGTTACGATTTTATAGAAAATCTATGTGATTAAAATATTAAACTATATTATAAATTGGTTAGTGTAAATCATATGAGAGATTACTCTATGAATAATTATATCAACTTTAATCTAAGTCATTATTTGATTAAAGATCATCTTGCCGATTATAACCATAAGATCATAATACTATATTAATATTAAAATAAGCTAATCCAGAAAACATAGATTAATCAAATTAGTTACCTAATATAAAACTGTAGGATATCATATAATCAATGTTGTTACTGCATAGTAAATATTTATACGAAGCTAACGCAACTTGAATGGATTGAAACAGAGTTAAAATGAATTAGTTATGAGTTTTTGAAGCTTTAAGTGGTAGATACAAAACAAATCAAGCACATAAATTTAGCCATATGTTTCATTCTAAACTAAGATTACCAGAGGATGATCAATATAATTATGAATTTATTACAACTAGAATGGATCAATTTGGAGTTACAGATTGTGAGTTATGAATTTCTGAAGTCCTTATGTGTTTGGTACAAACATAATTGCGTGATAAATTTTAATATAGCTTTCATGCTAAAACAGTGTTACTCAGTGATAGACAATATTATTGTCAAATTATAGGAACTGGAATGGATTAAAAAGGAGCTAGTATGAATTTTCTATGAATTATACAAGTTTCTGCAATTAATTTCATACTAGAAATCAAATTTTCATATTTATTTATTCATTTCACTGACTTCTGGACTGCGCACGTAATAAACAGAAAGTGCAGGGGCTTCCTTGCAAGTAACCCGAGAGTCAGCCAACAGTGATACTGGACGGCGGGTTTATTATCTAAAATGACAGGGTCTCTTTTGAATAAGGACTCGACTGAAAGGGTATCGACGATAGTGGGCCGTCAGATCAGAAATCTACGCCCCAGATTAGATTTCCTATTACTCGAACCGGTATGCCCTGATGTCCGTTAGATTAGATATCCATGGCATTGATTTAAAGTGTTCGAGATTGAATCTAGGTCTTGGGATCCTGATCGGACGACCCGGGGTGATCCCACCGAAGGATTGTATGCGTGCACCCTATCGTAGCCGTCCACATACGATCCAACGATAAGCACCTTGTCTTCTACCCTTGACGGCCATAGACAGCGGCGCGCTAGCGCCCGTGGTGGTGCTTCGCTGGCGCATCCTGAATTGGCGCCCCGAGAACAGACCGAAATCCTAATTGCGTAGAAATAAAATTCAGGGCGTAGCAAATCAGAGGAGGGTATCACTCACCAGCGATGATGATGGAATGAAGCCTGGTCATGGCGGGGATCGACTTTGCAGCGAAGATGGACTCCGGTGAGCAATTAGCTACACACGAGGTGATGACAAGCAACCGCGGTACTCAAATTGACTTCAACGACTCCCGGCAACGGCCAACAGCGCTTCAACGGAGCTGATTCACCGAGGACTCGAGGAAAGACTAGCGGCAGACTCACGCTACACCACTCTAGTGGCGGCGGTTTTTGTTCTAGGGAAAGGAGTCTGAGCGAGAGGATAGCTGAGGGAATGAACAGGTCACGGGAGCTCCCCCTTTATCTCCAGAGGTCCCGGTTCGGAGAGAGGGGAAAAGGTCGCCCACGACCCGGCTATGGCGGCGACTTCTGCGCCCATCGTTGCGAAGGAGAAGGAAGTGCGCTGACGTGCGGGACCCGCCTTCCAGTGAGCACGGCACGCACGTAGGGCTCAGTCACCGATAGGTGGGTTCCACCAAGCAGTGAGCCCGTGAAAGCATAACGCGGGCGCGAGTGTGTGTCGACCAAGCGGACCCACATAGCAGCGATCCCGCACGCGGAGAGGCCGACGCGCTAGGCCCGTTGTGTTAGTGACTCAAGGCGAGAGGGAGGCTATGCAAGCGGCAGCTAGGCCAAGGGGAGGAAGGGCAAGTGGTCCGGTTCATGCGATTTGAGCCCAAAGCACGACTTCTGCTATTTTCTTACTTTTTCTTTTCTGATTTTCTTTATTTCTATTTTGTTGTTTTAGGTTCACAAATTAAATTCAAATTCTATTGTGGAGTTCATATTTGGACCAAATGTACAAATTCATCTTTCAGTATGGGCAGGTGCATTTATTTGTTTATATATATTTTTTATATTGATAATGTACTTTACTTATTCATCATATTATTTTCAATCTCTAAATGATAATTTGGTCTTAGCTCCTAATTGGGCACTAAAATATTTTTATTAATATCTTTATCCTTATTTATAAATGCACAAACAATTAAAATCCAACATAATGCTTTGCGTATTTTTATTAGTCAATTATTCACCTTAGCTATGGTTACATCCATGTTCAATGAATAGAGACAAAATATATAAGGAGATCAACTCTTTTCTCTATGCTTACAAATTGGTTATTATAAATCCTACCCCCCTTAACAGAAATCTCGTCCTCGAGATTTGTAAGAAGAGGGATGTATAACCATATTGTCTCATAATATATGCACAAACAAGAATCTCGACATGATGCGTAATTTATTAACGAAACATATGGTCAAATAAACCTTATTATTATTCCTAAAATAGTAAAAATACTAACTACTAACTAAAGTAATATTTAGATCTTACAAATAGTAATATATATATATATATTTATGTATCTTGGTGGGGCTGTTGGTGGTGGTGGAGGTAGTAGGTGGTGTTGTTGTTTTTTCAACCGTGCTTGCCTCATTTCTTGACGCATATCTAGCCGGTCCTGACGCATTTCCTGGCGTTCTTGCCTTATCTGATTCTGCATTTCGTTCACCATGTTTGTCATTTGCTGTAGTACCAACATTTGGGCGGCAACCACTGGATCGGTTCCAGCCGGTGGAGGACTTGGAGGATTCATTTCTGTTTGCTGTCGCCTGATAATCCTCCCTTTGTGGTATTGACCATCGGAGTTAGAAGCATATGGTAAAATAGTTTTGGAAGGGAAATTATTTGGTAGGCAGAACGAATAGGCTAGTAGCTGGTTATGAACTAAAGATTTTTTGGCAGGCTTAATCTGTTGTTTTATGTCAAGGTTGGGGTAACTAGTCGTATAATGTGAATGTCCAAAGGTAAAATAGAATCTATCAAGGTGAGATAGATATGGGTGAGATAGACTACATGATATAGGTCAAAAGTTTGTTTGATGTTAGGTGGGGATAGACAGATTATACAATCCATCATGACTCTATTGGTTGGGTTAACTCTTTTGCTCTTGGTCGAGTTGGTCTAATGTGCTAAGTTAAGTTAACATGTGGCTAGTAGGGTCTAATCTCTTCTACCAGTATCACTAATCTGTTTAAGTAGGCCACATTAGATCACATTAGATTAGATCACATTAGATTCTATAATCTTATTTAAGAATACCATTTAGTTGAGCATATCAATTTGACTTTATCTTTATGATATTCTAGTATTTTTTTTTATCTAAGTGGAACTTCCAATATATTTTTTTACACCTAGAATTCTTCATGCCATTATCATGTGTGGCATAGAAAATAACGGTACATCAGATTTTCGCTATTAGGTGAGTGTAGAGAAGATTTGGGTCAGAGAAAATTAGGCACGGAAGACTTTTATTCCGGATGGTGGATCTTGATTCCTCTGAATATCTAATTCTACTAATATCCTTCATCGTCGAAGTTAACCTTCTTCTTGGGTCTGATTTAGGGACTATCGGTCGTGGTGTTAGATGCCATTATCTGAGTTGGGCTAACAATTGCGAGTACATGGGATAGGTAGATTAAACAGAGTTTTACTTTGCTTTTGGGGTAAATGGGTTGGTCAACCTGTAACATAGGCTAGGCCGTGATTTCACAAACGAGTTGGTTTAAGACACCAATTTAGGTTTAAAACCCATCTATAGGAATATGGTCTAATCTATGTTACCAGTATTAACTAACTTGTTTAAGTAACTTCCTTTAAATTAGATCATATTAGATTAGGTAGGGTCTAGATTAGATTGGATATAACTAGATTAGACTAGTTAAAGTTAGATAGATCTACCAGGGTAGGATATATATTATTAATATATGTTAGAATCTTTTGAGATAGGGTGGATCATATGGTGTAGGTAAGTCGGAATCTTTGTTAGGTTAAAATAGAGGGGTTATGCAACCATCGGATGATTAAGGTATTTGCATAAGGTCGAGTTGGTCTACCATTCTTAACTCAGTGCAGAGTGAATTAAGTTAAAACATGTTTTATAGGAGTAGAGTCTAATCTATTTTATCAGTATTATCCTTCTTGTTAAGCAACTTACATTAGATTAGCTCAAAATTGAGGTTAGCCTTCGTTAGGTTAGATTAATCTATCACATTAGATCATATCTAAGTATGACTAGCTTCGACCGGATAAGATCCAATTAATTTGGGTTAGATCATGATCATGGTGGGATAAGTCAAGTGGTTTTAGTCACACAAATATAACTTAGATCTGATCTCATTATTTTGGATTAGATCCTGGTTGTTATTTTAGGATGAGTTAAGTAAAGTGGTTAGGATAAGACAAATATTTCAAGATAAGATGAATCTATTAAGATAAGAGAGAGTCTTGTAAGATAAGATGGATCTATTAAACTAGGTATAAATTTTAATGGGGGATATTCTTAGTTGGCCTAGTTGCCTTATAAACAATTTATGAGGATAAGATAATTTTTTTCTTAACATAAGATGAACCTATTAGGATAAGATAGAATTTTTTTCCTCAACATAAAGGATTCTATCTAAAATAGATACACTTTAATGGAGGATAATCTAGGTTGTCTTATGAATTTTATTTATTTATATTTATGCCTATATGTATATGCAGATGTAATTATGGACATTACTCCACAACTCATCACACTCAATCAAAGATCCAAATCAGACATGTATCACAAGAACAAACATTCAAGCATAAGAATATTTACAAAAATATTTTTGATTTTGTTCCTAGGAGTAGGTCTCCTATTCCTAAAGGTCACTTTAGGCACAGGATTTTGAAGTGTGAAATCCACATTTGTATTTAGAAGGAAAAGGTAAGAATAATCAGAGTAGAGCGGAAATAGATGAGAAAAAATTAAGAAAAGTTTAGAAAAGAATCAGGGTAGCAAAGATAAGTAGACAATGGTTGTCCATTTCTATCTAGGTTTCGTTCTATAGTTAACATTTCTCTGATACCACTTCTGTCACACCCAGGTTTTAGGGACCCGAGCGCGAACATAAACACCAGGTGTGCTGGGACCAAGTCTCACACATATGATGAATCATGTCACATGATTGAATGTCACATCTTTACTACATAACAGGAGTTCTGTATAAAATAAATAAATAATTACATCATATGAAGACAACGATCCAACAACCCAAAGTTGACTGGGAGACGACGACCTAGACCTCTCACGAACACATCGCAGCATCCTGCATGCGCCTCATCCTGTAGTACCTGATCTTGACCTGTGGGGGGTGTGAGACAGCAAGGGTGAGCTCACATACGTTCATAGCTCAACAAGTTGTGGAGAATAATGTGCATGAACTCGCCAAAGGTGGGAGCTCATGAAGTGTAAGGCTTACCAAAGAGGATGGTTGTAGCTGAGCATTGCTTTTAAAGTTGGTCAAATTTTTATTAGCAAATACTAGATGTAAGTAAATACCAAACCATAATAATAATAGAACAAAATTAATAATAAATCCCAATGTGATGCAAATGATAAATTGAATTTATTTCCATAGTTTAATCATGCGAGAGTCCTGAGCTGCTCATGACCGTGAGCTCGACTAATATACCAGTTTTACACTCTACAGAGGTTGTACCCAGTACCCACCAGTCGTGTATCCCATGTCACTAGGGTTAACTAGACCCTTAGACACTACCGAGGTGAATGGTTAGGGATGCACTATGAGGCCTTTACAAAGTTCCACTACCTTCAGAAAACCCGCTACAGTTTCTAGGAAGAGCAATGCAGGAATCCCCCATTAGACCGCCATCGCAACAAAATCAACCTAGGAACCTCCCTACACGCCTACTCCCCTACTGCCCTTGCCCCTTTCGGGTAAGGTAGTCTTCCACTAGCTTTCCTAATTAGTCAGCCAAGGACGTCCCATTCCACCCTTGTGGTGGCACATGTTTCTCAAGTTAAGCTCCATGTTCCAATTAAAATAATGATCTTGACATGAACATAAATAAAATAACAGTATAATTGGAACATGAAGATAATGTAATATTAAACCCAAAACCATATAGAGCAATAGCAAAAACTACCCAAATAGTTCAGGGGTAAACAAGGTAACAAGATAACCAGACTAGGGTGACCTATTGGACCCATCAAAATTAAGCCTATGCCTGATAAAATGATTATAAAGAATATTATTGGGTAAAAAAGTGATCAAGGGCACAACTTGCCTGTGACTTGAGATTCCAGGTACCAGGATGATCTCCAGATTCTCGTGACCTCACTGCTAGTCGTAGCGATACAAACAAACATGGTATAGACAAAATTAACATCACACCAAACATAAGAATAAACTGCATAATAATAATCTACGCGTCGCTACGAGATCGTGGGATCGAGAACTAGTAAAATTGGAGTCACGGTTAAGAAGTTATGATTTTATAGAAGATCTATGTGATTAAAATATTAAACTATTATAAATTGGTTACTGTAAATCATATGAGAGATTACTCTATGAATAATTATCTCAACTTTAATCTAAGTCATTATTTGATTAAAGATCATCTAGCCAAATTATAACCATAAGATCATAATACTATATTAATATTAAAATAAGCTAATCCAGAAAATATGGATTAATCAAATTAGTTACCTAATATAAAACTATGGGATATCATATAATCAATGTTGCTACTGCGTAGTAAATATTTATACGAAGCTAACGCAACTTGAATGGATTGAAACAGAGTTAACATGAATTAGTTATGAGTTTTTGAAGTTTTAAGTGGTAGATACAAAACAAATAAAGCACATAAATTTAGCCATATGTCTCATACTAAACTAAGGTTACCAGAGGATGAACAATATTATTATGAATTTATTACAACTGGAATGAATCAATTTGGAGTTACGGATTGCGAGTTATAAATTTCTGAAGTCCTTATGTGTTTGGTACAAACATTATTGCGCGATAAATTTTAATATAGTTTTCATGCTAGAACAGTGTTACTCACTGATAGACAATATTATTATCAAATTATAGGAACCATAATGGATTAAAAAGGAGCTAGTATGAATTTTCTATGAATTATATAGGTTTCTCCAATTAATTTCATACTAGAAATCAATTTTCATATTTATTTATTCATTTCACTGACTTCTGTACTATGCACGTAATAAACAGTGAGTGCAGGGGCTTCCTTGCAGGTAACTCGAGACTCAGCCAACAGTGATACTGGACGGCGGGTTTATTATCTAAAATGATAGGGTCTCTTTTGAATAAGGACTCGGCTGAAAGGGTATCGACGATAGTGGGCCG
This sequence comes from Zea luxurians, assembly GCA_029449295.1. Taxonomy (NCBI): domain Eukaryota; kingdom Viridiplantae; phylum Streptophyta; class Magnoliopsida; order Poales; family Poaceae; genus Zea; species Zea luxurians. The sequence continues at coordinate 24,322,491 of JAOPSE010000014.1, forward strand.
TCAGATCAGAAATCTGCGCCCCAGATTAGATTTCCTATTACTCGAACTGGTATGCCCTGATGTTCGTTAGATCATTGATCCACGACATTGATTTAAAGTGTTCGAGATCGAATCTGGGTCTTGGGATTCTGATCGGACGACCCAGGGTGATCCCACCGAAGGGTGGTATGCGTGCGCCCTATCGTAGCCGTCCACATACGATCCAACGATAAGCACCTTGTCTTCTACCCTTGACGGCCACAGACAGCAGCGTGCTAGCGCCCGTGGTGGTGCTCCGCCGGTGCATCCTGAATCGGCGCCCCGAGCACGGACAGAAATCCTAATTGTGCAGAAATAAAATTCAGGGCATAGCAAATCAGAGGAGGGTATCACTCACCAGCGATGATGATGACATGAAGCCCGGTCATGGTGGGGATCGACTTTGCGACGGAGATGGACTTCGGTGAGCAATTAGCCGCACACGAGGTGACGACAAGCACCTGCGGTACTCAAATTGACTTCAACGACTCCTGACGATGGCCAACAGCGCTTCAATGGAGCTGATTCGCCGAGGACCCGAGGAAACACTGGCGGCGGACTCACGCTACACCACTTTGGTGGCAGCGGTTTTTGTTTCGGGGAAAGGAGTCCGCGCGAGAGGGTAGCCGAGGGAATGAACAGGTCACGGGAGCTCCCCCTTTATCTCCCGAGGTCTCGGTTCGGAGAGAGGGGAAAAGGTCACCCACGACCCAGCTATGGCGACGACTTCTGTGCCCGTCGTTGCGAAGGAGAAGGAAGTGCGCTGACGTGTGGGACCCGCCTTCCAATGAGCACGGCACGCTCGTGGGGCTCAGTCTCCGACAGGTGGGTTCCACCAAGCAGTGAGCCCGTGAAAGCATAACGCGGGCGCGAGTGTGTGCCGACCAAGCGGACCCACATGGCAGCGATCCCGCACGCGGAGAGGCCAACACGCCAGGCAGGCAGGCCCGTTGTGTCAGTGACTCAAGGCGAGAGGGAGGCTATGCAGGCGGCAGCTGGGCCGAGGGGAGGAAGGGCAAGTGGGCCGGTTCCTGCGATTTGAGCCCAAAGCGCGACTTGTGCTATTTTCTTACTTTTTCTTTTCTGATTTTCTTTATTTCTATTTTGTTGTTTTAGGTTCCCAAATCAAATTCAAATTCTATTATGGAGTTCATATTTGGACCAAATGTACTGTTGGGGTCATGCTTCGTTGCGCCGAAGGTCTTGCACGAAGAAGCAGCTTCGGCTGAAGTTGTCCCCAGGAGATGGCCGAAGGTTCCTTTTCATGGAGCTTCGGCGTTACAAACCGACATAGAGATAGAATGACCTTTTTATCCATAGAGGTCTGAGTCAATGTTGTAAACTTTTGTAAGGGGTATAATTGTAATTTGTCACAGGCTGTGACCTGTATCTATAAATAGATGAACAGTACCTCTGTACTGTTCACGCGAACCTGCCATTTGCTTTCGCATCACACCTGTACTTTTGCTTTCCTCAGGACCAAAGGTACATTTTTAATTCGAAGTCATTTATATTCGTTCATGATAATAAAAATGGAGATGATTCTATGATAATATTTAAATGTTTATTTCATACCTTATGATCTGTATGAATACTTCGTTCCTTGCTATTATGTTTACGAAGGTACGTCCTTCGTAACCTTCGTCCGAAATTCCTTATATCCCGAAAGGATATAATGTCTTGGAGGACGAAGGACTTTAACCCTTAACATTTTCTATGTTGCCTTGTTCTTAATTCTTAGCATTTGAGAACAAGCCCCCAACATTGGCGCCCACCTCCGGTGAACTCACTTCCACTTTTCTGAGCTGATGGCTTCGTTCAACAATCAAGCTGGAGCTGCTTCGGCTTCGAAGCTGGTACTTCCGATAACAGGCGGTTCTTGCTCAGAGCCGGCTAACAAGAAGCAGAAGAAGGAGGCCCAGAGAAGGGTGCAGCATGTTGGAGTGCAGGGACCCTTCATCAAGTCAAAATGGTCCCACATTCCAATTACTTTCTCTCAGGAAGACCTTCAGCTTAAGGATTATCCTCACAATGATGCCATGGTCATCTCTTGCGTGATCAAAGGATTTCTGGTCCACAATGTCCTAGTTGATACAGGCAGTGCAGCTGATATTATATTTGCTAAGGCCTTCAGACAAATGCAGGAGCCTGAAGACAAGATTCATGATGCTACGCACCCTCTTTGTGGCTTCGGAGGGCGGCAGATTGTAGCACTTGGGAAGATTACCATGCCGGTAACCTTCGGATTTGTTAACAACACAAGGACTGAGCAAATTGTGTTTGATATTGTTGACATGGAGTATCCTTACAATGCTATCATTGGTCGCGGTACTCTTAATGCCTTCGAAGCAATTCTTCACCCAGCTTATCTTTGCATGAAGATACCTTCGGACCAAGGGCCTATTGCTATTCATGGAAGCCAGGAAGCTGCTAGAAGGGCCGAAGGAAGCTGGACTGATTCCAAAGCAATCCATAACATAGATGGAGCTGAAGCTTGTAAACAGTACAAATTTAGAAGGGAGAAAGCAGCTTCAGCAGATCAGCCGAAGCCCATGCTATTGTGTGAGGATATAGCAGAGCAGAAGGTGCTGTTGGGCTCGCAATTATCTGAAGACCAGGAGAAAACCTTGATAAGGTTTTTATTCAACAACAAAGATGTTTTTGCATGGTCAGCCAATGATCTCTGTGGAGTAAATCGGGATGTTATTGAACATTCGCTCAATGTTGACCCATCCTTCAGACCCCGAAAGCAGAGGCTTCGGAAAATGTCTGATGACAAGGCCGAAGGGGCTCGCAATGAAGTAAAAAGACTCCTCAGTGCAGGAGTTATCAGAGAAGTGAAGTATCCAGAGTGGCTAGCTAACACTGTTATGGTGAAGAAGGCCAATGGCAAGTGGAGAATGTGTATCGATTTCACAGATCTCAACAAGGCTTGTCCGAAGGACGAATTCCCGCTGCCAAGGATAGACTCTTTAGTCGATGCAGCAGCTTCTTCAGAGCTCATGAGTCTCCTAGACTGCTACTCAGGCTATCATCAAATTTGGATGAAGAAGGAAGATGAGCCGAAAACTAGCTTCATAACCCCAAGTGGCACATATTGCTATCTTCGGATGCCTGAGGGGCTCAAGAATGCTGGAGGGAGTTTCAGCAGAATGACTGCGAAGGTTCTCCAGTCTCAGATAGGCAGAAATGTGTTGACCTATGTTGATGACATTATTGTAAAAAGCACGAAGCAGGAAAATCATATTGCTGATCTGCAGGAGACCTTCGCCAGCTTCAGACAAGCTGGTCTGAAGCTGAATCCAGAAAAATGTGTCTTCGGAGTAAAGAAGGGGAAATTTCTTGGATGTTTGGTTTCAACAAAGGGAATCGAAGTTAATCCAAATAAAATCGAGGCTATACTCCGAATGGAGCCACCAACCACAAGAAAGGGGGCCCAAAGATTGACAGGAAGGCTGGCGTCTCTCAACAGGTTTATATCCAGATCAGCAGAAAGAAACTTACCATTTTTCGAGGTGCTGAAGTCAGCTGAAGTCTTTCAATGGGGCCCAAGTCAACAAAAAGCCTTCGAAGAGCTGAAGCAATACTTAATAGATCTAACAACATTAACTCCACCAACGCCAGGGGCTCCTCTGTTGTTATATGTGGCAGCTTCGCACTCAGCAGTAAGTGCGGCACTTGTCCAGGAGAAGTTTGATGGACAAGTCAAGAAGCAGGTCCCAGTATATTTCGTATCTGAAGTCCTTAGTATATCAAAGAAAAATTATACAGAGCTGGAGAAGGTATTATATGCCGTTTTAATGGCATCCAGGAAGCTTCGGCATTATTTTCAGGCATACAATATTATTGTTCCTTCTTCGCAGCCGTTGAAGGATATCATGAGAAATAGAGAAGCTACTGGACGGATTGGAAAATGGGCTGCAGAGCTCAATGAATTTTACATTGATTATGTGCACAGATCCTCGATCCAGTCTCAAGCATTGGCAGATTTCATTGCCGATTGGACGCCAGGGGCTCAGGATGAAGAAGCAAATAAAGATGCCGAAGTGTGGACAGTGTTTTGTGATGGCTCTTGGGGAACCTTCGGAGCAGGTGCAGCTGCTGTGTTGGTCTCACCATCCAAGGTTAAAACTTGTTATGCAGCAAGACTTGACTTCAGCTGTACAAATAATATTACTGAGTACGAAGCCTTGCTCCTGGGCCTTCGGAAATTAAAGGCAATGGGAATCAGAAGGGCGATTCTTAAAACTGATTCCCAGGTTGTTTCGGGTCATATTGACAAAAGTTGCAAGGCTAAAGATCCGAAGCTTGAAAAATATCTAGACACGGTCCGAAGGATCGAAGCCTCCTTCGAAGGATTTTCTGTCAAGAATATTCCTCGAGGACAAAATGAGCATGCTGATTTGCTAGCCAAGTCTGCAGCACAGGGGCTGCCGTTACCTTCGGATGTGTTCTTCGAAACAATAAAGGCACCTTCAGTGGAGCTCCTTGAAAGAGCAGTCCTCAACATATCTCCTGTTTACAGCGAAGATTGGAGAACTGAAATAATCTCTTACCTTCAGGGTAAGTTCTTTTCAGATGACGAAGCTTACAATAAAAGAATAGAGGCAAGAGCTCGTCCGTATGTCATGATAGAAGGGGAATTATACAAACATGGAGTTTGCGCTCCGCTGCTCAAGTGCTTATCTAGAGCCGAAGGTATAGAGTTGATGAAAGAGATACATGCAGGCCTGTGTGGATCCCACATCGGATCCAGGCCGTTACTTGGAAAAGTGTTCCGCCAAGGATTTTATTGGCCGAAGGCAGCTTCGGATGCAGCGGAGTTAGTTCAAAAGTGCGAAGGTTGTCAAAAATGTGCAAGAGATCAAAAGCAACCTTCGTCTTTGACACAGCTGATACAACCCATCTGGCCATTGCAAAGGTGGGGCCTTGACTTGTTGGGTCCATTACCACCGGCCCAAGGGAATCTAAAATATGTTATAGTGGCTGTGGAGTATTTTTCTAAATGGATTGAGGCGAAGCCATTAGCCACAATAACTTCGGCCACTGTCCAAAAGTTTTTCTGGCAGAACATTGTCTGTCGCTTCGGAGTACCGAAGGCCATCACTGTAGATAATGGAACGCAGTTCGACTCCGAAGCTTTCAGAAATTTCTGTGATCAAATTGGAACGAAGATCCATTTTGCATCAGTCAGGCATCCGGAGTCGAATGGGCTCGTTGAAAGGGCCAACGGCATTATAATGACAGGAATAATGAAGTTAATCTTCAATCAACCCAGGGGAAAGTGGCCAGATCAGTTAACCAAAGTGGTGTGGAGCCACAATACAATAGCATCAAGGTCTACAGGCTTTACCCCATTCAAGTTATTATTCGGTGACGAAGCAATAACTCCGGAAGAAGCCAAAGCTGGATCAATAAGAGTACTAGCTTCGGCAGAATCAAGTCCTGAAGATGATTGTCTTGTGGAAAAAGATGCTTTAGAAGGAATCAGACTTCAAGCCGTGGAAAACATCAATAAATACCAGACTGAAACAGTCAAATGGCGAGATAGAAAGGTCCGGCTAAAAAATATTGAGCCAGGACATTTGGTGCTTCGGAGAGTGGCCAACCCAGATACAGTGGGCAAGTTACAATTGAAATGGGAAGGGCCTTTCTTAGTAGCATCTTCGTCAAGGCCTGGTTCGTACAGATTAAAGGACATGGATGGCAACGAAATTCCAAGATCTTGGAATGCAGATGAGCTTCGGAGATATTATGTATAACTTGATGTAACTTTTTATGTTTTTCTTTTTCTTTTTCATGGCACCCTTTTCCTTTCTAAAGGGGGAGAAAGGTTTTTAATGGGGCCATCATATGTAATTTCCTTTTTTAGTTTTATAAGAGCAAAATCCCCCAAAGAATGTAAATGTAAAAAGCTGAGAACGCACCATCGAGTGCCGAAACTGAAAAAGAGAAGAAGCTCCAAAGACGTCCCTAAGGGGATGCAGAGCTCACAGCGAAAAGTCAACGCTGATTCCGCCTAAGTAAAAGGCGAAGAAGCTCCAAAGACGTTCCTAAGGGAATGCAGAGCTTATACCGCCTAAGTAAAAGGCGAAGAAGCTCCAAAGACGTTCCTAAGGGAATGCAGAGCTTATACCGTCTAAGTAAAAGGCGAAGATGCTCCAAAGTCGTTCCTAAGGGAATGCAGAGCTGATGTGTGGTTGTTTCTAAGGAAATAATGGCTGAGAGTGTGGCTTCGGACATATGCTTTGGACATTCATTCGCACATTACATTACATCATAGCATTTGCATTCATAAGCATTCATTCATAGCATTTGTGTTCCTAAGTGGTTGCTTCGGCAAAAAGAAGAAGTGGTCTCTTATGCTTTGTTGTGTACAAAAAAGCAAAGCTTCGGTAAAAAGAAGAAGTGGTCTCTTATGCTTTGTTGTGTACAAAAAAGAAAAGCTTCGGCAAAAAGAAGAAGTGGTCTTTTATGCTTCGTTGCTCGGCAAAAAGAAGAAGTGGTCTTTTATGCTTCGTTGCTCGGCAAAAAGAAGAATTGGTCTCTTATGCTTCGTTGTGTACGAAAAGAAGGGAAGGTGTTTTTTCGCCTTCGGCTCAAAATACTGATTTCGTCCACATCAAAGCGCCTCAGTAGAAGGGTAAGAATATATTACAAGGTATGTACAAAGTTCCTTGAGAACAGTTTGATTGTATTTACAAAAGTTGTTACAAAAGTATCCTGAGTTTTTTTTCTATAGTATACTTCTACTGATCTTCACTAAGCTTCAGCTTCGGCGACGGCTTCGGCGACATATTTTAAGCATCATCTTCACCTTCGTCATCCTACATGAATCAAGGTATCGCGAGTAAAAATCAAGCGTGAAGGAGAAGGTAAGTACAAAGTATGATTTCTTACTGGATCAAGATGACTTCGAGCTTCGTCTCCAGCCTTCTCTCGCCCGCCTTTTGTCCATATCATTTTTATAAATCTATTTGAGATGCTTCGGGCGAGGTCAGGAATATCGTCCAGGATTGATGGAGACAAGGTGAACTTGGGCCTGTTGACGATTTTTCCATGCTCGCAGCCGGCCTTCAGGAACGCTGCAGCGGTACCCCGAGAAGCTACCCAGGCACAGAAGTCACCATGCCCGGCTATAACTTCGTCAAGTTCTTCGATTTCAGCTTCAATATGATCGAAAGCTTGTGGTAAATTTTCCGCTGAAGGGTTAAACTTCCCGCTGCTGGCTCCAACAGAGTAAAATATCTTTTTTAATTGTTCAATACAATTATTGCTAAATTTCAAGCGTTTGTCTTGAAGGCTTGTTAATGATTTCTTCAAGTCTGAGTTGGCCTGGACTTCGGCTTCAAGTTTCGAATTAAGCTCTAGCTTCTCCTGTTCAAATTGTTTTGATTGGCCGATAAGCTTCGAACTCAATTCTGATACTTTAGCTTCAGTCTCTGCCAGCAAGCCTTCGGTTGATTGGAGCTCGAAGTCTTTCTTTTCAATGATAGCTGATTGTTCTTTTATCTTGCTCTCTAAATTTTCAATTATAGCTTCGTGTTTTTTGTCCTCCAAGTCTTGCTGCATCTTCAGAGCTTTGCTCAGAAGCATGCTCTGCAAATAAACAATCTTTGTTAGGAATATTTCCATTATTAAAAACAATAGAAGTCAGAGAAAAGTTGTTTACCTTGAAATTGGAATAAAATAAGCTGCCGACGATATGTTGTCGTCGGTAGCGGCTGATATCTGTTTCTAGCTTCGGAAAACCAATACTCTTTGATAGAGTACCGATGAACTTAGCCCCAGCCTGATCACGAATGCAGCCCAATTTTTCATCATCAATGCCTCCAAATAGAAGAGCTCCTGGCTTGTATCCGCAAGATTTGGCATATTCCTTGAGCTCTCCTATTTCGGCCTTCGTCAGCTTTTGCCCAACTAAATTTTGAAATGTGTAGGCTTCGTCGTCCGAAGTGTCTTCGGCTATTTCTTTCCCCTTCCCAGGCACTGTGGCCATGGTTTTTTCAGCAGCAGTGGCAGCTTCTTCTGCAGCCATGTCTTGCAAAATTTTGTCGATGTCCTCAATGGTAGTTTCTAAGTTCACATCTTCGGCTGTAGCGGCTTCGGTAGCCGCGACCTCCGAAGGTGCGACTTCGACGTTTGTTGTGTCTTCAGCAGCTGCCGTTTTCTGAATTGACGCCCTCGGCGGCGTCTTATCGATAACTTCGGTCACTGCAATAATTCTTTGCCGCTTTGGTTTGGTTATCTTCGTTTCTTCCGGCTCTTCCACCTTTCGAAAAAGCTTCGTCAGTTGAAGCCCTAATGGACTTAGCTTCGTGGGCACGGGTTCAGTCATTACCTTTAAAATTTCCTCCACGTCGCTGGTAGAAGGTGGTGTGGGGGTCCCCTCTTCATCGGATAATTTTCGCTTTGGAGTTGATATTTTTCTCTTCTTGGGAATTTTCTTCTCTTTTGCTGGTTTTTCTTCATCCTTGTTCAAAGCTTCAGCCACTCTTTTTCTTTTTTGGCCCTCAGCACCCTTGCTCAACTGCTCATAGTCAGGGTACTCGAAGCCCAGGGCATCAAGCACTCGGTTCAGCCTTCGCTTCGGACGGGTGCCGAAGGCTGCTGTCATCAGTTGATCTTCTTTTTTCGAATAATTTCCAAGAATTTCATTACACATCACCTCAACTGTGTCCAGCCACTCTTGGCAGGGCTTCTTAAAGTATTTCTTGAATTTGAAGTGATAAGGAAGCCGGACAAGTTCCCCCTCCTTCTTCTCCCCCTTTAACTTTGGCATTTCCCATTCTTTCAGAGTAGGGAAGACTCTGAATGCCAAGAATTCTTGAACCAGATCCCTGGTACCGATATGCTCTACAATAATTCTGAATTCATCCATTGCCTGTTGTGTTTGACCCTCTGGTGTCATGTTGCAGCGGGGTCGGGTTTCTCCGAAGATCAGCTCGAGTGGACTTTGCACAAGCTTCTCCTTGTCGTCATCAACCTTGACATAGAACCATTCTGATTTCCAGCCTGCCGGCCATTTGCTTCGGTAGCTGATCACAGGAAACTTTGCGGTTTTCCGGTAGGCAAAATTGTAGCAACCGAAGTTATCATGTAGCCCATCCTTTCTGGCCTTTGTTTGATAATGTAACTCATGAACTCGACAGAAACTGTCGGCAAATGGCTCCACTGCTTGGCTTTGGAGGGCCCAAATATAAACGCTAAGCCTAACGATAGCGTTAGTAGTTAACTGGTGAAGGTAGATACCAAACCTCTTCAGTATCTCCGCAATAATCTCGTGAAGAGGGAATCTCAGCCCAGCCTTTAAAAAGCTCTTGAAGATGACAATCTCGTCCTTCTCTGGCTTCGGGGTGGTTTCTTCTCCCCCGAAGCGAAGTAGCTTCTTCTGATTTTCACTGAAATAACCTGCTTTCACCATCTTGGAAAGATCAGCCTTTGAAACAGTCGACTTTCCGAAATCTAGGTGACTGGGCTTGCTGGGCATGGCAATACGGTAGTCATCTTCGGGATCAGTCCCTTCAATGTTTTCTTCTTCTCCTTCGGCAGTTGTCGGGTTTGCTTCAGCAGCAGGCATTTCTTCCGCAGTCACCAGTCCGGAACGCTGCATCGCTTCGGAGATGGGCACAGTATTCGAACCTTCGGCTTCGTCTCCTTCACGTGCAACTCTGGCAGTAGATCGTACTCTGGCCATTTGATTCTGAATTTGGGGAAGTTAGATACTTTTTATTTTTCCTTTTCTCCCGAAGCCTTTCTTTCTGACGAAGCAGACGTCAAGATGGACCTTCGTTCGATTCTGAGAATCAAGCTTCGGCTATAGTTAAAAATTTTGGCAGCAAAACAGTGTAAATAGCAATGAATGCTGTGGTAACTTCACACCTACTCGTCTGTTTATATAGTGCTGCAGGTAAGAAGGCGAAGCGGCATGATTTTTACACCAGGCAGGCAGTCACTTGTACTCGCTGTGCAGTGGACCGCAAAGATCAAACAGTAACTCTGCAAGGTGGGCCTAGCACGCGCTCGGAAACCGGATCGTTTCTCAGCAATGAGCTCAGGGAAGGTGTTTTTTGGACCTTCGGCTTCCCGAAGCTGAAGAGGCTTTTTTCACGGGTCAAGCTCGTTACGAAAAACGATCTAGCACCGCGAAAGGGGCTACTGTTGGGGTCATGCTTCGTTGCGCCGAAGGTCTTGCACGAAGAAGCAGCTTCGGCTGAAGTTGTCCCCAGGAGATGGCCGAAGGTTCCTTTTCATGGAGCTTCGGCGTTACAAACCGACATAGAGATAGAATGACCTTTTTATCCATAGAGGTCTGAGTCAATGTTGTAAACTTTTGTAAGGGGTATAATTGTAATTTGTCACAGGCTGTGACCTGTATCTATAAATAGATGAACAGTACCTCTGTACTGTTCACGCGAACCTGCCATTTGCTTTCGCATCACACCTGTACTTTTGCTTTCCTCAGGACCAAAGGTACATTTTTAATTCGAAGTCATTTATATTCGTTCATGATAATAAAAATGGAGATGATTCTATGATAATATTTAAATGTTTATTTCATACCTTATGATCTGTATGAATACTTCGTTCCTTGCTATTATGTTTACGAAGGTACGTCCTTCGTAACCTTCGTCTGAAATTCCTTATATCCCGAAAGGATATAATGTCTTGGAGGACGAAGGACTTTAACCCTTAACATTTTCTATGTTGCCTTGTTCTTAATTCTTAGCATTTGAGAACAAGCCCCCAACATGTACAAATTCATCTTTTAGTATGGGCAGGTGCATTTATTTGTTTATATATATTTTCTTTATATTGATATAGTACTTTCCTTATTCATCATATTATTTTCAATCTCTAAATGATAATTTGGTCTTAGCTCCCAATTGGGCACTAAAATATTTTTTATTAATATTTTTATCCTTATTTATAAATGCACAAACAATAAAAATCCAACATAATGCTTTGCGTATTTTTATTAGTCAATTATTCACCTTAGCTATGGTTACTTCCATGTTCAATGAATAGAGACAAAATATATAAGGAGATCAACTCTTTTCTCTATGCTTACAAATTGGGTATTACAGTCACCCTAGTTTGGTCATCTTTACACCTTATTTACCCCTGAACTTTTGGGTAGTCTTTGCTATTGCTATATGTGGTTTTGGGTCTTAAGATAATTATAGATATGTGCCCGTGCGTTGCAACGTCACACAAAACATTCAGCAAAATATTGATGCACAACAATTACATAGAAACAAACAACACTGATATTATCACCAACTTTAATATCTTTAAAATTGTTTGCTAGCAAGTACAATGTTACCCTTATAAGATTAGTGGCAGCGGCATGAACACATCTGAGAGTAGCCATGATGTAAAACTATTTTGGTAGTTCTCTCGCAAAGACAGAAATATCAGAAGTTGTGTAATCTGACATGACAGGTAACATGACCCATGAAAAAGATGAACCGAAACATGGTCCCCCACAAGCCAAGCACGCTCTTTCTCCTTTAGCACGAGCAGAGTCAATCCCATATAGATCCAGTTGATCTTGATGACACCGGAAAAGATACAAATGGGTTACAACTCAACATTGGTCTCCTATTTGGAACATTTTCTTTTTAGCAAATTAAAGTAGTATGATAACAACAAGATGTGCCACTGTTCTTTTTTGTGACAAACCACAATGACTTGTGTGTTAAACTACGATACCTTTTGAACAATGGCAATTGCTGCCTAAAAAGGTGCCATGTCTTCGTATGAAAGCTGAAAAGAAAAGGCCAACTAAGCAATTAGCAAAACCACACTTCTACTCTACCATTACAACGGTGAAACAAAATGACGGCGATAGAAAAATAACATTTGCACTGAATCCTAGTAACATGAGATCAAACTGAAAAGGGCAAGATATTTGCACCCAGAAAACTTGGCTAGTAACAATTTGAGCATAGTTTCTTGGGATGGTCATGGAATACAGAATAGCCAGGTGATAAGAAACACGTGTAGTTTAATAGTACTAAAACATCATTCCAACAAATTAGAGAAAATATCTATCTTAAACTACTGCACTGAATCCTAGTAACATGAGATCAAACTGAAAAAGGCAGGATATTTGCACCCATAAAGCTTGGCCAGTAACAATCTGAGCATAGTTTTTAGGAAGATCATAGAATACGTAATATCCAGGTGATAAGAAACATGTGTAGTTTAATAGTACTGAAAAATCATTCCAATAATTCAAGAAAAATATTTATCTTAAACCACTGCACTAAATCTCAGTAGCATAAGATCAAATTGAAAAAGGCAAGATATTTGCACCTACAAAGCTTGGCTAATAACAATCTAAGCATAGTTTCTTAGGAAGGTCACATGATACTAAATAGGCAGAAGCTAGTGATATGCAATTCAACCACTTCATTTCAGTCACTGGCCAATTAGCCCACTTTGTCTACTCGTTAGCAACTCTTTAGCACGGTTAGATGCCTCTCGATCTAGCTGAGAAACACTCGAGATGCAGCTAGCTGCCTTTACCGGTATTTCCAAACGTCTTAGAGACCAGACGAGATGCGAGGGGAATAACAGAGTAATGGCAATTAAGGGATTTAAATTAAAATCCTACGTAGAGAGCCTGAATGATTTCGAGTAATCATCCAATGCTTTTGGAACCCCTCGGTTACAAGCAAAGCAAATGCATTGAAGGCTCAATTCAGCTATGATCTTATCAGGTCCAAACTACTGCTGGACAAGATAATCTGCCCTAACCTGATGAATGCACCAATACACATAGGTGGAAATCCTAAATCCTTTTAAGGCATCAAACTTTTCGATCCCACAGAGTAGCCCTATGCCCCTATCAGACCACCCTACAGCATGAACGAACACATTACATTTCAACATTTTAGGTACACTAATTTTTCTCTTGTTGCTACTATGCCATTAGATTTATAGAGAGGTTTCTACAAAATGAAGTATTAGTCCATAGTCATGTTTTCTATTTTATAATGCCTTTTAAACACTAATAACAAAGAAAAAAATCACCACATTTGACATAATGGTTGGATCATCCACGACCACATATGAATTGGAAGAACTCTAACATCTAAAACATGAAGTGCATTAAAGTTTACCTTTGTCTATTTTCTCCGACGACATATATATAAAAGTCCATGACTCTAAGATCAACACCTGCAGGAGGACCTTGAACATATGCATTAACTTTGGATGGCTGCTTTTCAAGCTTGAATGCCGCTTTGATTTCATACCATTGATCCCCATCAGCATCAACTTGCCCACAATTGACCCATTGGTTTTTATCCACAGCAAGACTGACAATTACATGGTGACGTCCATGTCCTCCGGACCCAAATCGTACCCAAGCAAATAATCTATAAGTGACATGCAATCTTAGCTTATCAGTTATGACCTATGAAGGACCCATCCAAACATCTATGCGGTTCATGACAAGGATATAATGGCCACTTATATGCTTTTGGCTTCCACGGTCCTTCAAGATAGAAGGTAGCATATGGGGTGCTTCAGTCTGGATACTCAATCAACATGAACCATAGGACTCCACCCAGAAAGCTCACGAGTGAAAGCGTTATTGTGCAATATATTAGTTCCATACAGAACATTCTGCAATATTTAACAAATAAATATTCTTTGATTAGAGAGGACAATTTTATAGTATCTTTTACAGTATCATGCTAGATGAAAGTTATAACAAAAGAAAAAAAAGTTTCATAAGTCTCAAGAGTCAGGATCATTCACATGCAAATAATCTCAGACTGTAAGAAGCAGTTAGCCTACAAACCTTAATGTTTGGGCATGGTGCAGCTTGGAGCTTTCTTGATCGAGATAAGACAAGACCATCTATAAGAATGTCAATTCCAGCAGGAGGCCCTTGCTTATCACAAGTTTGATTTTTGGTTATATAAAGGAAAGTAAGGAATAATGTCATTGGCTCCTAAAATGGCACTATCAACAGAGAACAAGAAACAAGAATAACTTACTTGGCAAGTCCCACATATCGCTCATGACCATATTCTCTTACCCATAGGGTAGCGCACACTTCAGTATCATTGGCACTCCCAAATATTCAAACAACAAAACTGATCTCATAAAGAACTTTCCACTACACCCTGCCTGTGATCTCTTGCTAGATGCCATTCAATTGTGAACCCGTCAAGTCGCTAGAGCGAAATAACTGCCATTTAAAGGCCGGACATTGCCATATACATAAAACAAAACAAATGAAATATGTTAGACATATATCAAATACAATACATATCTCAAACACGGAAGTCGTAAAAGGCCATCTAGGATTTGGGCATGTTTTCTTCTTTCTGCTTCAGGACTATCGGCCATGGCTGTTTCTGCCAGGTCTTGTAGAGGTCGGTCTTGTCATAGCCGGTGATGACCTCCTATATGAAGGAGCGTGCGGGAGAAGTGGCCTCGCTCATGGAGCAGCAGCGAGGACTGGTTCTCGCACCCACCTCCGCCCTGGCCCCTAGCTACACCGGTGCCCTTGCCGGCATCGAGGATGGTCATGTAGCGACCGTGGGTGGTGGTGTTGGCGACGAGGGTGAGGGCAGAGACAGGAAGAGAGAGAGAGCACGAGCGAGGGATTGCCTACAGCCACGACACCCTTGTCGTCATTGAGGATGGAGCCATGCAACGGCTGTGGATGGTGGTGCTGGCAACGAGGGCGAGGGTGAAGACAGGAAGAGAGACATCAAGGGAGGGCCCATGGCCGATCTAAGGATTTGTTGGGGGACAGTGGTATGGGCGGCGTGGGGAGGAAGAGGGCAAGGGGGTGGGGATGGGTGTTTGCATTGCAGGGCAAGATTTGCGCGACGTTTGCCGGCTGGGATCACGAGAAGGCGGTTTGCGATGCGACGGTGGTATGGACAGGCACTGCGGTCTCGCGAGGGCAGACGGGGGCATGGTGAAGCACATGTGAACGCCCTCAATAGCGTCATATAGAGTAGTAGAGATTACACATGGTCATGCTTTATTATTATAGTTCTATTCTGTTCATGATAAGACCATTATGTTAATTGGAACATGGAGCTTAACTTGAGAAACACGTACAACCATAAGGGTGGAATGGGATGCCCTTGGCTGACTAATTTGGAAAGCTAGTGGAGGTCTACCTTACCCGAAAGGGGCAATGGCAGTAGGGGAGTTGTCGGTGTAGGGAGGTTCTCGGGTTGATTTTGCTGCGATGACTTTTCAGACGGGGGATTCCTGCATTGCGCTCCGTAGAAACTGTAGTGGGTTTTCTAAAGCTAGTGGAACTTTGTAAAGGCCTCATAGTGTTACCCTGCCACACTTCCTTGGTAGAGGTGTATGAGATTCATGACCCCTTGGCAGATGGGTAACATGACTTGTGGGTAAAGGGTATAACCTCTGCAGAGTGTAAAACTGGTATACTAGCCGTGCTCGCGGTCATGAAATTAAACTCAATTTGTCATTTGCATCGCATTGTGGTTTTTTATTAATTTTTATCTATTATTACTCTGGTTTGGTATCTACTTACATTTAGTAACTGCTAATAAAATTTGACCAACTTATTAAAAGCAATGCTCAGCTTTAACCCTTATTTGTTGATCAGCCTTACAGTTCACATGAGCTCCCACCTTTGGTGAGTTCATGCACATTATTCCCCACAACTTGTTGAGCTATGATCTTTTGTGAGCTCACCCTTGCGATAAATAAACCCCCCACAGGTGAAGAGCAGGTGGTCCAGGAGGAGGTCTACAACGAGGAGTACGAGTTGATCTAGATGGCGTCTCCCAGTCAGCTTGATGGCGCAAAAGAATAATTATTAGTTCATTTTATTGTGATCATTTATTTTTGTAAGATACTTCCGCTGTGTAATAATATTTATGACATTTATCTCTGTACACTTGGTCATTATATGTGTTGTTCTTCTTTGGCGCACATATGAGACGTACCCGGCTTTATCCCTTAAATCCGGGTGTGATAGAAGTGTTATCAGAGGAAATGTTAACTGCAGGATGAAACCTAGATAGAACTGGACAAAACCCTTACCTACTTAACTTACTCTGATTTTTTCTATACTTTTCTTGATCCTGTCTCACCTTTGGCTATTCTACTCTGACTATTCTTATCTTTTCTACTCTAGAAAGACCAGAAGGATTTCACACCTTGGAATCTTACATATAAGACCCTCTAAAGAGATAGGAGACCTAAGAAAAAAATATATTTTCTCTACCTATAATGTTTGGATGTTTGTTCTGATGAGAAATGCTTGATTTGCTTCTTTCATTGACTAAAATAGTATAGCAGGGCATTCTAGCATGTACCACCATAAGGTAATGTATTAGTATTAGTAGGTGACACACTAATCTACTGAGCTATTAAGACCCCAAAAGATCATGTCTCGTAATTACTCGTCTTATCTGCAATTCTATCTTACCATGTGTTTCTAACCCAAATGGTCAATACCAGGAACGGAGGCGGAATCGATCTACCTACCAACCACCACAGTAGGAGGATTGTTAACCAATCACAACCAGAAATGAATCCTCAAACCCTCCACCAGCTGGGACACATCCAGTAGCTGCCACTCAGATGAAGCTGTTGTAGCAGATGGCAAACATGATGACTGAAATGCAAGCTCAGATGCGACAAGAACGCCAGGACATGCATCAGGAACGATAGGAAATGCGACAGGAAATGAGACAAGAGCAACTGGAACGGCAACAACAACCACAACTACCTCCACCACCACCACCACTAGCTCCACCCCGAGACAAGCACCGGGAATTCATGAGTCACAAGCCACCCACATTCTCCAGCTCTCCAAATCCTCTACATGCTGATGATTGGCTGAAATCAGTGGAGAAGATGCTTAGCATCACTCAATGTACTGATCGGGAGAAGGTGCTCTATGCTTTAGGTCGTCTCACTGGCCCGCTACTGATTGGTGGGACTCCTACTGTGCTACCCATGCTACTGTCAACACTATTACCCGGGCAGAATTTTCTACATAATTCAGAAACTACCATATTCCTGCTGGCCTGATGAAAATAAAGAAGAAGGAATTCTTGTCACTTAAGCAAGGCAATATGTCAGTCAGTGAATGGCTAGGCTTGCTTGGACTCAAAATGCATCATCTTCTTCGTCAACACTAGCAGCTTCGGCAATAGCATCATCCTTCTCTAGGATAACCTCTTCTCCCTCTTGAACAATTAGCCCGGAACATTTCAATACTTCTGAGATAAGGGCCATCTCAGTTGCTTCAGTATCCTCACCTTCGTTTGTTAGTCTAGCACTAGATCTGATCCTAGCCATTTCAGTCCTGAAGACGAAGCTAAATTCAACTAACTTGACGTTTGTCTAAAGTTTACACAACAAGTGAACAGAAAACAGAAAACTTCGGCTTCAGTAAAATTTTCAACAGCACAACGATGCAATAGCAATGAATGTTGTGGTAACTTCTCACCAACTCATCTGTTTATATAGCCCTGCAGGTGAAGTGTAAAGCCCTAAAATTTGTACAAGGTACAAAAATAATAAAATAAGTAAATACATGTATTTATATAAAAGTGATTTGGGAATTACTTGATTTCCTTTTCTTTGTGCATACTCAATTAAGGGAATTAAAGTAGTCAAATAGCGAATAAATAAATATAGAATATTCATCTCATGCTGAGGTTCTTGAATTTGTGCATTTGTGTTTAAATTTGAGAGACAAGGTTAAGTTTAAAAAAAGAAGAAGAAAAAAGAAAAAGAAAATAGAATTTGAAAATGAAGGAGGAAAGAAGAGAGAAGAGGAGGGAAAGAATATATACTATAAAGAAAATAAAAATATTATAAATAAATAATAAGAGTTATCTTCATATTAGGATTTTTATTGGATATACTTGGAAAGTTGAAGTTCAAACAGGATTTAAAATTTGAATTGACGTTTCAAATTGGGAAAAGAAATTAGAAAGGATAAAAGAAAAGAAAATGGGGATAAGAATCTATGCTCTGGGCCCTATTTCCTTGCCTGGCCCAAGACTAATTTCACCCCGCAGCCCAACAACAATCGTGCTGGCCCATTCTCACCTAGCCCCGGATGCGCACAACTCTTGGCACTGATCACGGACCCGCTTGTCTATCTCACCGCCAAGTGGGTCCATAGCACCTGGTCGGTCTTCCTCGCCATGTGGAGCTCCGGGCGTAATAGACCACCGTCATGGTCTCCCCTCGTTTGGCGCAACAAACCCCATGGAATCTAGGATTTTCCTCCGCCAACGCCGCGCTCATCCGGACTCCATCACGGGGTATATAGGGCTCAAGCCGCTCCTACGTTCTCTCTCCACCCGAGCCACCATCACCATGAGATCAAGAGGTAGTCACCACATATGGGGAGATCCCCCGCGGTCGGGGCCAGCATGGGTACATCCACCGAGGCCCAAACCGGTGTCCTGGGTGATGTACCTCTAATCGAAGATGTTGTTCGGGGTCTCGAGTGGGGTGTGGAGGCTTCGCTCCGTGGAAGATTTCTCATCGGAGTTGATGTCTGCCGCGAGTCCAAGCTCCCGTGGTCGGGTATCCCTATTCCAAAATCGCTGGTGAGGACCCCTCTATGTAGTTCACATTGCCTTTCTTCACGTATTGCACTAGTTCGTGTTGAGTTTCGTGCACTGGTTGCCGCTCAGGGCTGTGGCCAGCCATGGCATCACCGTGCTTAGCGCTGTGCCGCCGACCAGAAATGGGGGAGGAAGAAGGTCCCTAAGCCACTCATTTCGTGATCGATGGTTGCGATTAGATCGTATCGTGTGTGGTCTTGTGACCTTCAATTCTAGATGAACGGTCGAGATTAGAACCACTGATACCCTTTCGTTCCAGTGAATCGTAGCCGCAGATCTTGAAACCGAGGGTTAGGTGTTGTGGGGTGTTGGTTGACCGTTGATCTAAGATCCGAGGATCACAGTTGCATACCATTTCATTTAAAACGTGATCTAATCCAGGCCGCCGGATCTAGATCGGACGGCTCTAGGTCCCCGATACCCTTTCGCCGTGCGTCATTTGCATAAGAGACCCTATGGAATTTTGAAACTAACCCACCGTCCTGATGTAGTTGTAGAAAATTTAATCTATGCCCCTGAAATTTGTGGTTTAGCCCCTGATCTTCCTGGAAATTGTGTCCCCAGTCCACAATACTCGAATTTAGTAAAAGAATTATGAGAAAATGATTTTTAGGGTAAAAATAAATATAGAATCTTGATTAATTCATAAGTAATTAATGTTAACTCCAAATTGACCCGTCCCAATTGCATTAGACTCATATTAATATTGTTTATCATCCAGTAATTTTATTTTGTTATGAAATTAGGATTAAATAAATTATGCACTTAATTCCCTTTTATCCAACACTTAAAACTTCGAAAATTCATAACTCCTCCGTTTTAATTCCAAATTGACTCGTTCCAGTTGTGTTAGCTTCGTATAAATATTTACTACGCAGTAGCAACATTGATTATATGATATCCCATACTTTTATAATTAGGTAACTAATTTGATTAATCTATATTTTCTGGATTAGTTTATTCTAATATTAATATAGTATCATGATCTTATGGTTATCTTTGGCCTAAAAGATGTTTTATGATCAAGTAATGACTTAGATTAAAGTTGAGTTAATTATTTATAAGATATTCTCTCATATGATTTATACTAATCAATTTATAATATAGTTTAATAGTTAAATCACATAGATCTCCCATAAATCATAACTCCTTAACCATGACTCCGATTTTACTAGTTCTCAAACCCACGATCTCATAGCAACGCGTAGATTATTATTATGTAGTTTGTTCTTATGTTTGGTGTGATGTTAATTTTGTCTATACCATGTTTGTTTGAATTGCTATGACTAGCAGTGAGGTCACGAGTCACTTGAGGAGCAAGTTGGTACCTGGAATCTCAAGTGTCAGGCAAGTTGTACCCTTGACCACTTTTATTACCCAATAATATTCTTTATAATCATTTATTCATGCTTAGGTTTAATTTTGATGGGACCCAATAGGTCACCCTAGTCTGGTTATCTTGTTACCTTATTCACCCCTGAATTATTTGGGTAGTTTTGCTATTGCTCTATATGGTTTTGGGTTTAATATTACATTATGTTCATGTTCCAACTATACTGTTATTTTATTTATTGTTCATGACAAGATCATTATATAAATTGGAACATGGAGCTTAACTTGAGAAACACGTGCCACCATAAGGGTAGAATGGGATGCCCTTGGCTGACTAACTAGGAAAGCTAGTGGAGGACTACCTTACTCGATAGGGGCAAGGACAGTAGGGGAGTAGGCATGTAGGGAGGTTCCCGAGTTGATTTTGCTGCGATGGCGGTCAGACAGGGGATTCCAGCATTGCTCTTCCTAGAAACTGTAGCGGGTTTTCTGAAGCTAGTGGAACTTTGTAAAGGCCTCGTAGTGGATCTCTAGCCATTCACCTCGGAAGTGTCTAAGGGCCTTGGAAACCCTGGCGACATGGGATACACGACTTGTGGGTAAAGGGTACCACCTCTGCAGAGTGTAAAACTGGTATACTAGCCATGCTCGTGGTCATGAGCAGCTCAGGACTCTCGCACGATTAAACTATGGAACTAAATTCAATTTGTCATTTGCATTGCGTGAGATTTATTATTAATTTTGTTCTATTATTATCCTAGTTTGGTATTTACTAACTGCTAATAAAATTTGACCAACTTATCAAAAGCAATGCTCAGCTTTAACCCCTATTATTGACCAGCTTACACTTCACATGAACTCTCACCTTTGGTGAGTTCATGCACATTATTCTCCACAACTTGTTGAGTGATGAACATATGTGAGCTCACCCTTGCTGTCTCACTCCCCCACAGGTCAAGAAGAGGTACCACAGGATGAGGCGCATGGAGGATGTTGCGATGTGTTCGTGAGAGGTCTAGGCCGTCGTCACCCAGTCAACTTTGGGTTGCTGGATCATTGTCTTCATATGATGTAATTATTTATTTATTTTGTACGGAACTCCTATTATATAGTAAAGATGTGACATTCGTTTCTGTACAATGAGTCACCATATGTGTAAGACTTGGTCCTAGCACACTTGGTGATTATGTTCGCGCCCGAGTTTGGACCCCTAAAACTCGAGTGTGACATGAAGAAGACGAACCGCCATACTGAAAGCTCTCTTGTGGGTTTTGGTGTTTGAATGACAACCCAATTAAAGTACTAACATGTGTGCTAAGTGCTGAATAGGTGCTTAATGCAAAGCTTACAAGGTTCAACACAAGTGAACAAGTGTGAGGATCCAAACACTAAAATATCTATAAATAATGGACATCACAAGTAAGATGGACATTGCATATGTGAGACTCGGTGTGTATAGCTTGGAGGCAACTGATCAAGCCAAGGATGGAGGCAAGAAGAGCTTCGAGGTACTGAGTACACGGGAGAAGGTCAAAGAGGCTGAGGAACCCAAAGCCAAGGGTGAAGAAGAAGACTTGCAAAGTCAAGGTTGATCGAGTTAAGAAGAGTTATGGCGCTTCAAGGATCACTACATAAGGACATGACTCACAACCAATGAGGTAACATCTACAGTTATGTGGAGTAAGTCATAAGGCTCAAGATCAAGCTCAAGAAGTGAACAAGGTTACTAGAAGGAGGAGCAGTGTCAAAACAAGAACTGGAAGCAGCCCAAAAGAGCTAAGTTCGCTAGTAAAGGAAAGAAATCAAGCATTGTTCATGTCAGGTGGTGCACCGGACTGTCCAATACGCCAGCGGACAGAAGGCAAGAATTGCCTACCAAATGAAGCTCCAACGACTCCTAGGCCCTTTGGGACTATAAAAGGACCCCGAGGCACCTCCAACAAGTACAAAAGTGCTGCCAAAAAGTCCAGACATCATTTGGATCAATTCTTTCTCTCCCTCTCTTGTGTATCTCTCTAGTTTGTGTAGAGGTGAAGTTATAAGCCTTTAGAGAGAGGGGAAGTGCTGCTGAGAGCTAGATCAAAATCTTGGACGCATTATTACTCTGCTAGAGTGCTGTCGAGGAGATTGTAAGCAGCCACGACATCATTGTAACTGATATCAACATAGTGGAAGGCTCTATCTGTCGCACTGATAGATCTGAGCAAACGGAGGAAGGAGTTGAAATAGACTCCAAGCCAAGGTGTGTCTAACTCCAACGAGGACTAGGCAAGCATTTCAGGCTTAGTTGAACCTCGAGATAAATCCCTATGTCTGTGTGCTCTGCTCTATGTTGTGTGCTATTTCTCTGTCTTATTTGCTTTTTATACTTGCACTTTAATACTTATATATGGTACAAGCTATCTTCGAAGTGCAGTGTATTTTAAGACAAGAACATCAATTCTGTTGCAACCTACTCGAAGGGTTTTTCATTCCACTGCTATCCAGCCTTCGAGTAGAGTAAGAATTTCCAGTTTTTACAGTGATAATTATTATTCGCCTATTCACCCCCCTCTAGGCGACATCTAGATCCTGTTCCTGGGCATAGGGAACTTTCAATTGGTATCAGAGATAGGCCTCTCCAGTGTGGGCTTAGCCGTCTGGAGATGATGTCGTCATAAGAGGTAACTCTAGAACTTCTTCTAGGCGATGGTTCTAATTATAAATCTTGGTCTGTCTCTATTTATAATACTTTCATGCATATTGATCCTGATTTGAGACAGATCTTTAGTAGAAGTATTTTTCCCTCTGATATTAGTAAAAAACCTTCTAAGGCTGAACTAATATGTTTATCTCTCAATCACTATGCTTGCAACATCTTAGTTGACTCTCTTTCTAGAGGTGCTTATTTTGCCATCATGAGTAGTGATAGTGATTTATTTGTTGATGCTCATGATCTATGGACTAAAATTAAGTTGAAATTTTTTAAGTCCATATGCATTGCTTCTGCTCCCTCTATTGTTGTTGGTACTAACTTGTACAAGGGACAAGAACAATGGATACCAAGTGATGGATCCACCTCACCGATAGGTTCATCTCGCACTAGTTATACATGTCTTGTTGCTAATGATGATAGTGGAGACGAAAGTGACGATGATGAGGAATATGTGGACGATATCAAGGATGAGTCTTCATCACTACAAGGTACATGTTCTGTATTGCTTCCACTGATAATAATGACAGGGAAATGAGACCAACGATGTGGAAGAAGAGGAGATTCATCGATTCTACACCCATCTCAACAAAGAAGACAAAGTGCTCTTGGTTAATCTATTGAGGAGGAACAAGGACAAGGCGAGACGCTTCTCAAGCTAGAGGAGACTTCATTAAAACCAACAGTAGCCTAGAGAAGATGACCAAAGAACATGAGGAGCTAAAGTGCTCTCATGATAATTTCGTCCAACGGTATGAATCTGTTTTATTTGAGCAAAGAAATAATTATGATGTATTATCTGATGTTGCTCAACTTAAAACTGAGAATTCTATGCTTAAGAGTCAAGTAGAAATGATAAATTGAAAAAAACTTGCTCTAAGTGAAAAATATGATATGTTGTCTTATTATCATGATAATCTTTTGGATAGACATATCATGCTTGATGTTGCTCATGAGGTTGTAATTGCGAACTTAAATTCATGTGAACCTCATTCTTGCACATGTGCGCATTTAGATAACATATCACCATGTGCTAACCCCTGTTGCTCAAAAGAAAGCCAATTTTTGAATGAGCATCAAGCTATAGGATCAAAAGAAAAGTTGCTCATAAATAAAGAAAGGAACAAGAAAGCAAAGCAACTAAGGAGAAGACGCATTGCTCAACCTCCTCAAGATATCTACGGACACGTGGTGAAGAAGCTTGAGACGGGAGAAACCGCAACAAGTGTTAAACTCCATAAGAAGGATGTTCCTAAAGCAATAAATGAAGCAATCATCATGAACAAGGAAAAAGGTAAAAATTCAATTAGTCATGTTGTTTGCACTGATCGTCTCTCTATGTCATTCAAGAGCAAAAAGGGAAGAGTAAAAAGGAGGTGCTTCAAGTGCAAGGAATTAGGCCACTTCATTGCGTCTTGTCCACACAAAGACAAGGATGAAGGGATGAGGAGATGTTTTGGATGCAACGATAAGGACCATATGATCACTTCATGTCCGCTCTTGAAGAATCAAAGACGTGCACCCTCCAAGATGACCCTCACTAAGAAAAAAGACAAACAACAAGCATCATGTCAGGTTGAGCGACGCTTTTGCTACATGTGTGGTGAGCATGGCCATCTACCTAAGGTATGTATGAAGGGTAAGGTTCCTAAGAAAGCAAATTTATCTCAATCTTATTTGCTTAGGAGACCCAAATCATACACTTGTGCTAGATCAGTAATGAGATCACCTAGAACTAGCACAAATGCTATTTGGGTACCAAAGGCTCTCTTAGATGAACATTATGGACCCATCCCGAGATGGGTACCAAACTGTGCCAACTAGACCATGCAAGTGCCTCAAGATGGACTGGAGACCTTGGGAGAGCTTAAGATGGTTAATTCAAACTCTATGCTTAAGCTTAGGGATGAAAACGGTCGGAAACGGTATTTTTTCGGTAATCAGTTTTTACTTTAATTGTGAATAAATAGGATATAGAATATACAATACAAATTTGTATTCTTGTTTTTAACATCCATCTTGTTAAGATTCACAAAAGATAAACCTCAAATTCATCCTATATTTTCTTAAATAATAGATATAAACTTCGGTATGGATTCGGAAATAAATTCGGTAATTTTTTCAACTTTTTATGTTGTAGGGAGCAAATAATACATAAAACAATGTATGTAATATTTTATTCATATTTGTACTAATGTGCTTGATAACATAATAAAAGGTCAACATCAAATTTTATACATATCTATTTTAAAATATTAAATTTGTCCTAACAGTTCGGATTACCACTTTCATCCCTACTTAAGCTGTCAATTTTATTGTCTATTTATTGACCTAAGGTTGAATTATTGTGCAATATTAATCCCATGTTCATCTCGAGTTAAATAAGTTGTAGAGGTCCTTAATCATTATTGGTGAATCAAGCAAAGGACTTTGATGAGAATCTGCAACTTGCTCTCCAAAGGATGGTACCCATGTATCTTAAGTGCATTATTTCCAATCAATATTGCTCTTAAGTTGGATTGTCATGCTATACCTATCCTTGGAGTAGTTATGCTTTTGAGATTGCTTATGTTGAATATCTTTCAATTAATGATCCATGATTTCCAAGATCA
The DNA here is from genome assembly GCA_029449295.1 of Zea luxurians. NCBI lineage: Eukaryota > Viridiplantae > Streptophyta > Magnoliopsida > Poales > Poaceae > Zea > Zea luxurians. The sequence continues at coordinate 24,347,756 of JAOPSE010000014.1, forward strand.
TAATCATGCTTGCTCAATCATGATTGTGTGCTTTATAGGTTATATCTCTTGAATCATTCAATGGGCAGCTTTTCATTTGATATATCTACCATGATTAACTCTCTTTGTGTATGTGACTAAACCTGTATCTTTTTGTAAATCATGTTGTGTGGTTTTTAATGATTATGTATTAACCTATGTGCAAGCATGATAGTTTTGTTTAGTCCATGTTCACATGATTACTTTGTCTTGGTACTCTGTGTATACCGCCAAAACAAGAAATCCATGTTGTATCTCTAATGCACCCTCTCGAGCTATGAGGTGCATGAGCAAAAGGAGCCCTCAATTGGTGACAACAGGTGCTCTCACTCTACACTACCTAAAAGAATGGATCTCATGACATTCAGGTAAAAGGCAAAGGTATGGAGAATGGAACTATGCAATTTCTTTGAATATCTTGATGTTCCGTTGATTGTGATCATAGCTATGTACTTGCCTTTCAATTGGTAGTATCTTGGCTTAGGTGCTTTATGCTTTAAAATGTTATTTCCTTTAGTGTACCTAAGAAAATACTTCTTAATCATGGCGTGCTTAGACATTGTGCTTTATATGCATGATCTTGTCGCTTTTCAATTGGTATATGTGTTGCAATGATCATCATGTGTGAAGCATACCTAGGTTGTTTTTAAATGTTATATATCCTGAGGCATGCATTGTTTTCACTAGTCATAAGTTGTATTATCTCATCTATTCAATTGGTATCTTTTTGTGATGCAATTGATATATTATGCCCAGACCAAGGTATGTTGTGATCCCCTCTAGTTTTGAGGATGCTAGAATGTGCAAGGTGCAAGTCATTCAAATACTTGATGCACAACTTTAGGGGGAGCACAGATAACTTGTGTCTTTTGAGACTAACTATTTTTTGAGTGATCCTATAGAGTCTTAAGGTGGAAAAGGGAAGATGAGCAAGAAATGGAACAATTAGGACTTTAGTACCTCCACAAGTCGAGTAATTGGTATCTAAAGTTGTGAGTAATTGCATATTTAAAGGTTGCTCGTGCTCTATAATAGTTGGTGATCCTAGATGCTTATCTTTAAATATCATGGAGCTATGACAGTGATGATTTTTCAATTGGTAGCCTTGGTAGTGTGCTTCAATTGGTATCTTATGGTAATCACTAGAATAGAAGCTTCACCTTGTGCCACAATACTATAACTTGTTCTATGTTTGGTGTCTTAGAAACAATAAAAGGTCAGGATAAAGGATCTGGCTCAAGTGTGAAGGAGCTCCCTAGAGATAAAACTTTCAAGATGGAAATCTTAAATTGATGACAAAAGGAACTCCGCCTGCTTAGATGGAAAGTACACCATAAAAATGGTAAAGGTACAAAAGGAGGTATTGAGCTTTTTGCGTATTTGTACCTTAGTTTTCCTCCAATGCTTGTGTTGCATATGTTTAATGTGTAAGGGGGAGTAATGTTAGTGTGTTGCATTTTCCCTGCTTAATACCCTGTTGTCCCTTGACATCATCCTATGTTCTTGCTTGAATATGCTTTTGGTGTTTGATGTCAAAAGGGGAGAATTTGTGCATTAAAGCTTACCTCGACCTGAGAGGAAAGCTTATCTTAAGGGTGAAGAGGGTGAAGATTAATTTTTTGTGTGCTAAAGGACTCAAAGGGGTTTCCTTGAGTTCCTATGATCTTAAGGAAGAATGTGTTAGTTTTGTTGATAATACTGATCATATGCTTCTTGTTGTATTATATGGTGATAATACATAATTAGTGCTTCCGATGATATGAATCAATTGGTATCTATTATTAGTATCTTAATGGTGAATAGTGGTAGGTTGATATTCCTGTGGTATATCCATTTAATTGGTGTTTAACTCTGATTCTATGCATTTGTGTGTTGTACGCATCACGGTTTGATTCTTGACACAATGTATCCCATGGGTGCTAAGGTGTAGTTATGCTTCGAATTAGCCTAAGTAAGTGCAATTTGACATATAAGGCCAAAGTTAAGATTTTAATGTAAGCACATATTTAGGGGAGCATTCTATAAACTTAGAATTCAAAATTTGTGCTTTAAATCTTATTCTTGTGTAAGCTTTAATTGTGTTGCCATCAATCACCAAAAAGGGGGAGATTGAAAGCTCTCTTGTGGGTTTTGGTGTTTGGATGACAACCCAATTAAAGGACTAACATGTGTGCTATGTGCTGAACAGGTGCTTAATGCAAAGCTTACAAGGTTCAACACAAGCGAACAAGTGTGAGGGTTCAAAGACTAAAATATCTATAAATAATGGACATCACAAGTAAGATGGACATTGCATAAGTGAGACTCGGTGTGCGTAGCTCAGAGACAACTGATCAAGCCAAGGATGGAGGCAAGAAGAGCTTCGAGGTACCGAGTGCATGGGAGAAGGTCAAAGAGGCTGAGGAACCCAAAGCCAGGGGTGAAGAAGAAGACTTGCAAAGTCAAGGTTGATCGAGTTAAGAAGAGTTATGGCACATCAAGGATCACTACATAAGGACATGACTTACAACCAATGAGGTAACATCTACAGTTATGTGGTGTAAGTGATAAAGCTCAAGAACAAGGTCACTAGAAGGAGGAGCAGTGTCAAAACCAGAACTGGAAGCAGCCCAAAAGAGCTAAGTTCACCTTGATCTTTAGTTTGGGTTGTTACTATGTTTGGATATATTCTATGTGACCTTTGCAGGGTGTTGGAGCTCAGTTATGTCAATCTAGATCAAGTCAAGTTGACTTGATACTTTAGATGTCCAACACATGTCATTGTAATTAATATGTGCTAAGTGGTTAAGAGATGCAAATCAAAGAATCAAGGTATGCCTCTGGCCTTAGTGAATTGTTTTTGGAGCTAACATATTTCTCTAAGTGCTAGGAACCTTGTTAATTCAACTGAGATTGGATTGGAGAAGTTTGGCTGAAAGCAGCCAGATATGCACCAGCCTGCGGTGCACTCGACTGTCCGGTGTGCACCGGACAGTGTCTAGTGCCTAGGCTGGCTCGGCGACGAACTCGTTGCTCTCGGGAATTCACCGAGGGCGTCGTGGCTAAAATTCACCGGACTGTCCGAGCCATCAGCGCGCGCACTAATGGTCGGCTGCGCGGTCAGTGGGCGACACGTGGCCGAGCTAACGGTCACTAGACCGCATCAGACTGTCCGGTGTGCACCAGATAGTGTCCGGTGCGCCAAGGAGACTAAAGGCTCAACGGTCGGCTTTGCTAGTAAAGGAAAGAAATCAAGCACTATTCATGTCTGGTGGTGCACCGGACTGTCCGGTGCGCCAGCGGACAGAAGGCAAGAATTTCCTACCAAATGAAGCTCCAATGGCTCCTTGGCCCTTTGGGACTATAAAAGGGACCCCTAGGCGCCGCCAACAAGTACAAAAGTGCAGCCAACAAGTCCATACATCATTTGGATCAATTTTTTCTCTCCCTCTCTTGTATATCTCTCTAGTTTGTGTAGAGGCAAAGTTATAAGCCTTTAGAGAGAGGGGAAGTGCTGCTGAGAGCTAGAGCAAAATCTTGGACACATTGTTACTCTGCCGGAGTGCTGTCGAGGAGATTGTAAGCAGCCACGGCATCGTTGTAACTGTTATCAACATAGTGGAAGGCTCTATCTGTCGCACTGATAGATCTGAGCAAATGGAGGAAGGAGTTGAAATAGACTCCAAGCCAAGGTGTGGCTAACTCCAACGAGGACTAGGCAAGCATTTCAGGCTTAGCCGAACCTCGGGATAAATCCCTATGTGCTGTGTGCTATTTCTCTGTCTTATTTGCTTTTTATACTTGCACTTCAATACTTATATATGGTACAAGCTATCTTCGAAGTGCAGGGTATTTTAAGACAGGAACTTCAATTCCGCTGCAACCTACTCGAAGGGTCTTTCATTCCACTACGATCCAGCCTTCGAGTAGAGTAAGCATTTCTAGTTTTTACAGTGATAATTATTATTCGCCTATTCACTCCCTCTAGGCGACATCCAGATCCTGTTTCCGAGCATAGGGAACTTTCACATACCACGCAATACTGACTGATCGGTGGACTAGCAAAGACTGTAAATTTGTATTTGATTTTAATAACAAGCTCAAGGAAGGTGTTTTTCGGACCTTCGGCATTCAGTAGCCTTCGGGTTTTTTGCAGATCGAGCTCGTTATGAAAAAACGACCTAGCACCATGAAGGGGCTACTGTTGGGGGTCTCCTTCTTTGTCGAATGTCCTCAAGATGGAGAAATTGTCTATAAGCAACAAGATTGGATGGCAGCTTTGGCTTAAGGTGGTAACAAAGTTTAAACACGATGTTGAGCCGAAGAGGAAAAGACTAGTTAATCCCTTATGTTTTGTATTAGGATTATGTGTATATGTTAGGGTCATAAATTTATTTTTATCCGGCCTGTGTCCTGTGCCTATAAATAGATGAACAGTACCCCCCCCGTACTGTTCATGTAGAATTGAGATTGCACTCTCATTTTCTCCTTCGAGCAAGGCGAAGGTACCGATGTAATATATATATATATATATCATATATTACTTTGTTAATATATGATACAAACTTCAATGTTATTTAATGTTTAATGTGATATAAGTAATTGTTATAATGTTGCATTTGAAGATATATTTTTGTATTTGTGGATGATGAAGACTTGGTCTTCATAACCTTCGTTCGAGAACCATCAAACGCAAAAGGATTTGATGCTTCGAAGGACGAAGGTCCTTTTTATATAATACTTGTGTTGCCTTGTTTTGTGAGTCAGCAATCATAAACAAGAGACCAACACCAAGTACTGTTGATCCAGTGGTGGAGTCCCATCTAACTGTAGAAAGGTTTTAGATCTTCTCTACAACAAGGCAAACCTCGGTGCACTTGCCACCTTCCTTGTATTACAAAACTTTATTACTTATATGATGCATTAGGTGATAGGAGTTGATTGATTAAACATTTGATGCATTATGATTCCTTGAAAAGCTTGATTACCACACCTTGTCACCTGTTTTATAAAAGCTAGAGATGCTTAATTATGCAGATAGTTTAGGAAAAATGTTTTTGATCTATGACTCATAATTTTCAAAAGAAAAATGGCTTGGGATAATGAAGACATCATCTGCAGTGATGAATTCATTATCCAGGCATGGCCGCTCTTTTAGGTGCAAATTGTTTTGAGAAATAGTATAAGTAAACTTGAGGTTGGGTGGATGGCTTGCACCAGAATGGAGTCTGGATGTAGTGTCTTCGTCTGTGCCGATTAAGGACCATACCGACTGTAGGCCTGTTGATCTAGGACCTTTTAGCTGGACGTAGTCATGGGTAAGCCTAAACCCGGCTATTCCATACGTGAAAGGACAACCGCACATGGGTGTGGGAGATGGTGGGAGTAGCAGTTATCCTCTTCGCAAGATGCTGGATAGTAGGGTAATGTGCTCCCCGAGTAGCGTGGACTAGTTCATGTATTGGAGGATCCGTGGGAATGGTTGGCATATGCAAGGGTTAAGTGCTACAGATGTTGTGTGGTTGGAGATCCCAGGTGGGTATTAATCGATTCGAATCGACGTTACTTCTTGGTCATGAAGACTGGATCACTGCTCTACATCATAGTTAACAAGTATAACAAAGTTTTGGTTAAAAGAAATCTAGTGTAGGTCAAGTGAATGATCAAGATTAGGAAAAATCTAGAGGCAGGTTAGTTTGTTCAGGTAATAACCTAACTTGTGAAGTAAAACTTGGTTTAAGAATCCATTATTAGTAAGCTTTTATGCAAAAAAAGAGTCTTTGATAATCGATGAGCTTTTCCTTGATTCCCAAAACTAGCATGTCCTTGAGAGTCTTTTCCTTGGGTAAGTCTTGATGAGTTATTGCCTACTCAGGGTTTTATTCCCTAAGTTGTTGCAGGAAAGGTTTTGATGTCTTTGGCTTCATTAGTTGCTTCATGTGGAGGTCCTGAAGCTTAGTTTGCTTATGTGTATTTCCTATGGAAAGGCTTCACCTTTCCAAGTATTGTAATTAATTTATGCACTTTGAAGACTATCAGGACTTGTAATAACTATAACTCTTTTAGCACATAAAACATGAGCTCTGGAATTATAAAGAATGTTTTGTAAGTCTTCTGCTCTATCTTCGAAGTGTGTGTGTATCAAATGTGATTACTGTAATATACATGTTTTATGGGAGATCTCTAGGATAATGAGTTCAAGTCAATGAACTCGATAGCCTTGTTAAGTTATACAGTACACGTGCATAGCCATCTGAAACCATTAAGGCAAGGATTGGTGCATGTGGGCCCGATAACTTGGGAGGGCTATCATAGCGTGGTCTCGGAGCGATCCCCCATTAGCATGGATATTAAAGTAATCCTTTGATAGATTTTAAGATGATTTTGAGTCGAATTTACTTTGGAAAACTTAATAATGGATAAGCAAATCCTACTAGTAGAAGTGCAGATAGTATGTGGTTAAAACTAAGGACTTTAAGGTGGCTTAGATTAAGATGCTAACCAGTAACCCACAACCTAGGGGAATTTTTGCATACATGTGTAATGTTATTTTTGGGGCCATTCTGTTTTGAATGGATCGATGCTAAGGTAAGGTGAGATGTGAGAGCACGACCGAACAAACGTCGGTCTAGGGGAGTGCTTAAATGTGGCACTAGACTATATACATGTTTCACATGTGTATATATGAAGGTTGCGATGTGCAGTATTTATTTATCTGGGATTTAGTACCCCATGGATGTTGTCACACCCGGTTTTGGAAGGCAAACAAAATGCGAACCATGTACATGCCAGGATCAGAAACTCACGTACACAATGATTACATAGTTGGACATCATCACACATTACTCAAAATAATAGCGGAAATAGTACTTTATTACAACAAGATGTCTGAGAAATCCACATAGTCATTAACTTAAGTCATAATCAAAGTGCGAATACGAAACATAGTACGATAAGGCCTTCAAAGGCAACTGAATGGGGGTTTGTCACTAAACTAAGCTAGAACTCACCGAAGTCCTGAAACTCTTGAAAGTGCTCCATGTTGCCTTCATCTTCTCTTGAGCACTAGTTGCAATGGGGACAACATGGGGTTTGGGTGTTTTAAAGCAAGGGTGAGTACACATCAACGTACTCCACAAATGTCCTGTTTGACTAAAGTGAACTAGCTATATGTGGAGTTAAGCTTAAAGCAGATATTTATTACTAGTAGAAAGCCAAGTTTTATCAATAATCCCAAGTTATTACCCAAGTGGCACTCCCTCCAAGAGGAAATACCAAATATCATAAAGATAGTCATCATCATTAAGCATCATCATAGAAGTTAACTAGAGCAACTCTAATCAAAGGAGCCCCCAAGGCTACTCATAATCGTGAGCATGACTGATGTACCAGTTTCTAACACTCTGTAGAGGTTGCACACTTTACCCATGAGACATGATTCCCTTTCTACCCGAGGAGCGCTACTCCCCATTGACCACTACCTAGGCGGCTTGGCAGGGTATCACTATGTAGCCTTTAAAAAGATTTCCCTAGTGTGTAGTTGCTCGTTAGGTTTCGCTAGTCGTATAAATACAGTACTCCTCCCTAAGGTGGGTGACTAACAAAACCAAATCGAATGAACCTCGGCACCACCCTTAGTAGAGCAAGCACTATGCCTCACCCTCATTGATGGCACAACGGCAAAGCCAACTATACCCTAGATCATCCAATTAATTAGCTAAGGGCGTCCCATTCCACCATCATGGTTGTACTGTTTTCCCGAGTGGTCATCCAGCGAACAGGTCTCGGGAAACAGCCCGAGTCCCCTAAAGTATCACATGTTCATCATCATAATCCAGATAGCATCATCATATCATAAATGTTCTCATCATGTTCATTGATTAAAGTAAAGCAATAGCATGATACTAAACATAGTAACCAATTCCCAAAGGGTAAACAAGGACGGGAAAACAAAATACTAGTCAATCCTTAGGTTGTTCATGGTATGCGGGACATTGAATTATAAAGTAAATGGGACATAATGGATCAGAGGACACTTGCCTTCACCAGGTTGCTGCTCAGGGAAGTCTCCTGCAACACACTCGGAAACCTTGGACTGCTTGTTGTTTACACAAAACAATTATTCATTCAACACACTTGGGAAATGACAATGGAACAGTACACCAAACATATGCAACATAGCAAACACAGGTTCAGTAGAAAAGTACAAACACACAAGTGAACTCTAGGTTCTAGGGTAGATCAATATACCTAGTGGTCTATGATTTCTCCAACTACTGCCTATCTTAGTTGATTAATTACCTAACTATATCTATCTTAGTGAACTACTTATTTAGACAAAGTTATTCCAGGGATGGGATCATACATTAATTGAAATTAAATCTAAAAATTCAAGCACTTACCCATTCATTAGGGTTTCACTTCTATTTTACCTTTAATAATTATCCTACCACTTTAAATTAACCTAGAATCTAGCCACAAAATTAAGTTATGGAAACAGTGAATGAATATAATTTAAACAGATAGAGAATAACATTATGAACATTTTGCAAGATAGTAAGCTACTCATAAGGTTTTAGGGAATGGCCTTTGGACTCCAAGTCTATGCCTCCAACCATGTTACAAGTGCCCAAGTCTAAGTTCTTCCAAGAGTTCAGACAGGGGATAGGGTATTTACCGGTAAGCTCTTTCTCAATGCATATTTAAAAATCGATGGGGGTGGGTCGGATTTGAAAAGAAAGGACCCCTATTACGGAAGTAGCTCAGTCAGTCAGCTATCTTGAACATTGTTTGCAAGCACTATTGAGCACTAAGCAACTCTTGCTGTCCCTAAAGGGCCCTTCTACCTTTTCAGAGATAGCTAGTACATGACATCCATTATATGCTATTTTGGAAGTGAGAGAATGCACAACATACTGACAGATAGGCCAAAGGCTCCCTTGGCTCCAAAAAGGAATAACCACCCAATTTGGAGTTCATATGCAAAAGATATGAAATATACAAGTTTTAGAATTCAAAAGCACTAAATTAAACCTATTTCTGAGATTAAAAATATAGTCCAAGGGCTTCTCTGCAAGAAACCAGGAGCCTGGGCGCAAGAAAACAGGACTGCGGGTTGTTTTCTAAGAAACCGAGGGGTTTCTTAACAAAATTGCCAAGCGAACGGGTATCTAGCGCTCTCGGCCGTCCGATCACAAATCAACGGACGAGATTAGATCATGTGGACGAGCGCACGCGGGGCACGAGCGAGCACTGACAAGCGGGCCAGGGCGGTCAGCGACTTGGGGGGGAGGTGGGCTGACTGGTCGGGCCCAGCGCCAGGGGGCGTAGGCAACCGACGGGTGGGACCCAGCGGCAGGGTGCATGCTCGAAGCGGTATCCGGAGATCGGAGCCATTAGATTAGAAGTGGGTGGTTAGGATCTGGTTCCTAGGGGCTAACTAGCACGGCGACCAGCATTGTTAGTATCGGCAGCTATGGAGTCGCCGGAGACGGGGCAGGCGCGACCTCCGGGGTTTGGGTCACCGAAGTTGGCCAGGACCGACATGGAGCGCTCGGCGAACTCAATGGCGGAACTCTGGCCGTGAGAACATGACTTGGGACGAGGGAACTAATACACCCAGCCTAGGCGGGGTTGGCCGAGGCCCAACAAATTAGGGTTGCCTAGAGCCGAACAGTTCATTAAGCACACCCAACTTAGGGAAAGGCCCAAACGCCCCAAAAGACTAGTCCAATGGGGGAAGGGTGGCTCCCTCCTCCCAAGTTAAGCGAGGTGGGATAATTCTGAGGCTCACACGGTCACCGTCCGACTACAATTGGGCCAACTGGGCCAATTGCATCTTTGCCAACGGGTAATAGTGGAGGATGTCCTCATCATTCCCACCTTCTTAAAATGGGCCCTAGCTCTGATACCAGATGATAGAAGACGCGGCCTGATCTTCCGTGAGATACGATAACTTAATTGAGTGGAGATCTCAACGTTGATGATCTAAGGCTCCGAGCGAACGGTTCCTCACAATCACTACACCACGGCTCTGTTGGTTATCACCCATGACATACGAGTGACCTCGCCATAAAGGCTTATCCTGCAAGCACAATCAAGAACACAAGCAAGAACAGAAAAGAAATGCAACCAAAATTGTATTGATTACGGGATGGGGTCTCACAAACTGATGACGGTGACACTGTTCGATGACAGAATTGATCTAAGCAAATCCCAAACCTAATGTGGTGGCGACTGCTGAATAAATAGAGTATTAGGGCATGCGTGACCCTTAGACTCGCCCCTAATGGGCTCCGACGTGATACACGATCCAATGGCCCAACAGACGGTGTCGCAGCACCAAAACAGAATCTGAACACTGAATTGTTTCGACGATTACTGTTGACTCCGGATGAATTTTAAGGTGAAACCAGTTGGGTTCGTTAGATAATCTCTTTATCTTTCCAACCATATCAAGTCCGTCGCAATCGGAGTCCGGATGCATCTTGGGCGTCCATTTTAGTGCAGACTGGTCCTGGAACCCGAGATGGAGTCGCAGCCGAGTCGGACTTGATCTCCTTCCTGTTGTGGGCGCCCTTGCTGCTCCTCCTCAACACCTTGGACTTTCTCAAGTACTTGCTGGTCTCCAAGGTTCCTAATCATCAAAACATCCATGGCCCCAAGCGTAAGCTCTGAATCATAATTGACTAGGGTAGAATGTACCTGGAGATTTAGCTGTCGTGCACACGATCGTGTTATTGGTCCATTCATGGTATGCATAGAAGTGATGTCCTCATCGGGAATGATGAGAACATCCTGCACTATTACCCATTGGCAAAGACGCAATTGGCCCAGTTGGCCTAATTGTTGTCGGACGGTGACCGTGTGAGCCTTAGAATTATCCCACCTCGCTTAACCTGGGAGGAGGAAGCCACTTTAAAAGGGAGAGCCACCCTTCCCCCATTGGACTAGTCTTTTGGGGTGATTGAGCCTTTCCCTGAGTTGGGTGTGCATAATGAACTGTTGGGCTCCGGGCAACCCTAATTTGTTAGGCCTCGACCAACCCCACCTAGGCTAGGTGTATCATCTGGTATCAAAGCTAGGGCCCATTTTAAGAAGGTGGGAATGATGAGGACATCCTCCACTATTACCCGTTGGCAAAGACGCAATTGGCCCAGTTGTAGTCGGACGGTGACCGTGTGAGCCTCAGAATTATCCCACCTCGCTTAACTTGGGAGGAGGAAGCCACTTTAAAAGGGAGAGCCACCCTTCCCCATTGGACTAGTCTTTTGGGGCGATTGGGCCTTTTCTTGAGTTGGGTGTGCATAATAAACTGTTGGGCTCCAGGCAACCCTAATTTGTTCGGCCTCGGCCAACCCCACCTGGGCTGGGTGTATCAGGAACGACGGAGGGAGCGCTCTAGGCAGGTCGGGGTAACTCTGGCGAGCAATCTCTGCCGCGGGGAGGGAAAATCGGGCGCGTTGAGGCCAGGGCTAGCTCCAACGAGGGAGGGGGAATACTACAAACCAAAGCAGGGGCTCGGGGTGGGCTAAATCGACCGGCCGTCGCGTGAGCGCGGTGAACCAGTGCGATAGAGCTTCGGCGAGCGTGAATTCGCTAAGGCAGGTCAAAATTAGGGTAACCAAAGCACGAGAACGGGTTTCTCACCATGGGATGGCGCTCAGGGAGAATTGGCGCGGTGTTTGGTGCTCTAGACGGCCGGCACGACGGGCGCTTTCCTCCGGCGAGCTTTGGCGGTAGTGGCAGAGCGCGAGAGAGGACGTGAGTGGGAGAAATGAGGCAGGGGATAGAGAGCGGGTGCGAGCGGGGCACAAAAGGGAGCTAGGGGGCATGGGCAGGTGACGTGGCTCGGTTCTCGGCGTGCGCACGCGTTGGTCAGCGGTGGTTTGTGGGGAAGGCGGAGCTGATAGGGGGTCCCACAGCGCAGCGAGAGAGAGAGGGCACGGCACGAACGGGTAACTGCGCTGACGGGCCAGGCCCGCGGCGTAGAGAGAGAGAGAGCCCGCATGAGGCTGGGGAGGTTGGCGTTGATAGGTCGTCCCCACCGGGCAGAGGGAGAGAGGGGACGTGTAACACCCCAGGTGTTACAGTACGTAAAGCGCGAATATGGACGTAAGTATGGGATGCCAGTAAGAATAACGGTCTCTATATCCTAATCATATTCGCCTATCAATATTCTGGTATCACCTTCATCTATGTCTATCAGGACTCTCCAAAATACACGAAGTTCAGACTTTAGTAACCTTCAAAAATGCTGAGAGTTCGGTGCTGTTTAGACTGGTCGAGAGCGTGAATGCGATTTCGGAAATAGTTTGAGTTTATAAGTTCGACCGCGTTCTTGTCCAAAAAAATATAAGGCGTAGAGTTATTAATCGAATTGCTTTCTAGTCGAATGTTCGGATCACGGGCAAAATTCGTCTAAATATATGCGAAACGAATGCAAATTAAAATTAATCGATTATGGCGAATTAGAAACGTCACCTAATTATTTCGCTCTTGTTCGAACGATCTCTACTAACTCTGTAGCGATAATATTAAGGGTGGACTATTTAGACTAAATTGAACTTGAACTAAATAAAACCAGAACAACAGTTAGCTGATTTGCTTTCCTATTTAAAAATCCGAGATAATTAGAGTTGATATTGAATATTCATAATTAATCTGTTTCCCTATTCAGACTGAGGATAAAATTATCGGGTTTCGAATCGAATCAAATTAAGCACAGTCTTAATATATCGACTCTGATGTCGTTTGATTTGGTCCATCGACATCTCGTCTAATACACTATCTCATGTATCGCCTGCATTTCTATCCATTTGGACTATTCTAAATAATTTATGAAGTTTGAAATTTAAGAATCTCCCAAGACGTCGAGTTCTGTACTATGTGAATCACTCGAGTGGGTGAAAATAAATTTAGAGTGTCTAAACTTTATAATCTAGCCGCACACGTTATTAGAGAAGATTCTTGTGTGAGGTTTATATTTGGGATTGTTCTTCCAGTATGTTATTCACGTTAGAGAATCATGGGTTTGGATGGCGGGTGATATTTATCTGAATTCAACCGGATCTAATACAGTCTACAATATCGAAGTTGATCTCGTTTGGTTTAGTCCATGTGTTTCTCGCCGAGCTCCAAATCTTCAGATATAAATAACGGGTGAAAATTCATCTAACTCCGAAGTATTCATCAAAATAAATCCTATCCAAATATTATTGTCGATCTTATTTTTGTGTAACCCTTTTATACATCTTTTAGACCCTAATTTCATACCCAAAAATATTTACATTTCGCTTTTGTAAAAAAAGAAAATAGAAAAAATTCTCCTCTCAAATATCTCACCACCGCTCTCTTGCTCTGGTATGGATTTCTTTGTGTTAGGATCGCAGATGAGAAAAGGAGACACAGAGTTTAACATAGAAAAAACTCCCTCAATATGGAGGAGAAAAAAACCACGAGAAACAGATCTATTATATGTTGTTCAAGTACAGGGTACAAGGTGGACCTATTTATATAGGCAAAGGAGATAGAGATAAGGTCACATGATCTTATCCAACAAGATAGAGATATGGTCACATGATCTTATCCAACAAATCTCCCCTTGACGCTAAATCTATAAAACTGTTTCCCAAACACCACTAGGATGCTAAATTTGAATATCAACCAAGTCTAAGGAATCATTAGACTTGGAACTGGAGCACGACTTCGTATCATCAAAATAACCTCTCTTCTGTAACGCAATAGAAATAGCTTCAGCATCAACTGTTGAACATTGCAAGTAATAGAGATTATTCAAACGGTTGCCCTTCAAGATAATACGGTTGCCACGAGAAACCTTAAGAACACCATCAATAGCAGCAAAATTGAATCCCATTGCTTCTAAAGTGCTCAAAGAAATAAGATTTCTCTTCAATTTTGGAACAAAATAAACATCGATAAGTTTCTTAATACTGCCATCATAAACTTGGATATAAATAGAGCCGATTCCAATAATCTCACATGTGGATCCATCTCCAATAACAACCTCACCAGCATGAGACTGAACATAATCAGAAAACCAATCTCTATGCGAACAAATATGAAAAGTGCAAGCGGAATCGAGAATCCAAGAAGAGCACTTTTCAACAGAGGTAACAAATAGAGCTTCTCCACTATCCAAAGTTTCAACAAAACTGGCTTCAACAGAAGACTTATCCAATTCTTTTTTCTTTCTCTCCTCTTTATTTCTCACTTTGGGACACTGAGAAATATGATGAGTATTTTTCTGCAATAACGACAATAAAGGTTGGATTTATGATCTCCAGATCCCCGAACAATTAAACCTTCACCTTTAGGTTCAGAACGAGAATCAACATCAAAATTTTCCTTGGACAACAAATTTGATTTAATATTCTCAAATGTCAGTGAAGTATGATTTCCATAGAGCATAATTTCCTTAAAATTCTTAAAAGAGGGGGGCAACGAGACTACCAACAAAATTGCCTTATCTTCATCATCTATCTTCACGTCCAGACTCTCAAGGTCCACAATAATTGAATTAAATTCATTAAGATGTGACTGAATAGATGTACCTTCCGCCATACGAATAGTATAAATGCGCTCTTTGAGACGGAGCTTATTAGCAAGACTCTTGGTCATATATAGCTCCTCCAATTTTTTCCACAATTCTGCCGCAAATTTTGCATTCATTACTTCACGCAGAACATCAGGAGATAAACTGAGTTGTAAGGCAGACAAAGTTTTTTTATCAAGATCTTCCCATTTATCATCAGTCATATCAGCAGGTCGTTGTTGCAATGCCTTTCACACACATAACTGAGTAAGAACAGCCTTCATCTGAATCTGCCAAATAGCAAAAGTGATTTTGCCATCAAACTTCGGAATATCAATTTTAGTTGACATTGTAATCCGAAATAAAAATCCAAGATGAAACAGAAATCTGTGTGCAAACTGATGAGTGTACGCAGCAAAGGAATAAATCTATTTTAACTCAAGAAACACGCCAAAACTGCTCCTTGACGCTAAATCTATAAAACTGTTTCCCAAACACCACTAGGATGCTAAATTTGAATATCAACCAAGTCTAAGGAATCATTAGACTTGGAACTGGATCACGGCTTCGTATCATCAAAATAACCTCTCTTCTGGAACGCAATAGAAACCTGCTTGCAATTTAGCGAGTACAAAGGAGAAATCAGTTTGCACACAGATTTCTGTTTCATCTTGGATTTTTATTTCAGATTACAATGTCAATTAAAATTGATATTCCAAAGTTTGATGGCAAAATCAGTTTTGCTATTTGGCAGATTCAGATGAAGGCTGTTCTTACTCAGTTATGTGTGCGAAAGGCATTGCAACCGTGACCTGCTGATATGAGTGATGATAAATGGGAAGATCTTGATGAAAAAGCTTTGTCCGCCTTACAACTCAGTTTATCTCCTGATGTTCTGCGTGAAGTAATGAATGCAAAATCTACGGTAGAATTGTGGAACAAATTGGAGGAGCTATATATGACCAAGAGTCTTGCTAATAAGCTCAGTTTCAAAGAGCGCATTTATACTATTCGTATGGCGGAAGGTACATCTATTCAGTCACATCTTAATGAATTTAATTCAATTATTTGATTCTTGCGTTGAGATTCCAAGAAGCAGCGATGATGATCCCTGGCAGCACTTTACGAGAGATGAGAATATTGATTTGATGTTCGTCAAATTGTGAGCACAAATCAATTTTCTAATGGAGGAGCTTGAGGCAGGGAGCAGCGAATATGTGGCTGCGGTTGATTTCTCCACCACGAGACCAACAGATGATGACGCGTCTGCCTGTATCTCTGTGTGTGGCAGATTCCTGTAGGCGGACGACAGCGAACAACTGGATTCAAGATCCAGAAAAAGGACCCAAGCGTGTCTGCTAGGATCGAAGCGCTGCGACGGCAGGAACATGGCAGGAGACACGACGACGGGTATTGCGACAGCAGGAAAAAGAGCGATCGCGGCGGCTCTCGAGGGCAGCGATCACAAATCTGATGTGTCTAATCCTAGCTTCGATACCAATTATTAGGATCGCAGATGAGAAAAGGAGACAGAGTTTAACGTGGTAAAAACTCTCTCAATATGGAGGAAAAAAACCACGGAAAACAGATCTATTATGTGTTGTTCAAATATAGGGTAAAAGGGGACCTATTTATATAGACAAAGGAGATAGAGATAAGGTCACATGATCTTATCCAACAAGATAAAGATAGGGTCACATGATCTTATCCAACACTTTGGCTAGAGCTATTTCCACCGCTCTCCCTCTGCTGATCTTTTCACAGCCATTACCCTCTCTTCTTATCTCTTTAGCCTCCCGTGTCGCATGTCCCAATTATTAGCCAGCACCCTCGCTCAATCAGTAGGACACCGGTGCCCCTCACCCCATGTCTCCTTCTCTGGTAGCCATGGTGAACGTGGCTTTCTGGTGCTCGCCGGTCTCCAGCTCGCCGGATTCCACGCCCTTCCCTGACTTCCTGTTTGCTACCCCAAGCTGAAGACAGCGCACAACGAGTAGCTCCTATCCGACCATCGTCTTTCCCATGCTGTGCTCCACGCTGCTATCCCCCAGCTCCACGCCGATGCTCGCCTACAGTACTCGGGTTCTATCGACGTCTTCGATCTCTTGCTCTGGTCTCCCTATTCCTCAATGCTTGCCAGGAATTCAGTAAAATGGGTGAACCAATGAGCGTCGTTAATTTTTTTGGTTTCCGAGTCAAATTACTAGCTGTGCTGATGGGTGTTTTTGCGTGTGAGATTGGAGAAGGGAGATCTCCAGAATTTTATGGATGAAGAAGAAAATGAAGTCGAAGGGTGATGCTCGCTAGATGCTTGACGAAAGGCATGAACCACAGATTTATCACTGGTCTTCAATTGCCGAGTTAAATTTTATTGAGGTGAGTGTTTCACTATTCCTGCATAATAGATCGAAGCGTGGAATGGTTTAGTATATTAGTTGCGATAATTTTCTTGTCGTGGTTAGGATGCGTTGTGACTGTATTAGATGTTTGCTGATGTATCATATATGTGATGTATGTTTGAATTGGTGACATGAAGGATAGGTCTAGTATTTTTATTAGCTAGCCATCATATTTTTTAGGATTATGCTAGTTTTATTTTATTAAGATGTAGTCGATGCTTGGCTCTAGTAGTCATTATTTTCTATGTTCGGTGACCGATTAAATATCTTAGGTTGATGAGAATGTAGATTAGATAAGGAGTGCTTAGGTAGACGTGTAGGTCTGGTACGCTTGAATCAGTTCTATGTTTACGACGTGAGGTATAACAATGATGCGTGGGATAGGTTTAGTGTTTCTAACGGCTAGCAGACGTGTTCTTCTCGAGTGATCGATTCTATTGGTTTCAGGAAAGACTCGAACTAGAACGCGCTATTGATGCCGTAGTTTTGAGTGAATTTAGTATTAGTGCGCGATTTCAGTATTCCTACTAGTCAAGGTATTAAATGAATTGAATAAAGGTGGTGGATACGAATGACTAGGGTAATTTAGTTGATTTAATATTGGCGATGTGCTTGTGATCGCAATTGTGGCGTAGACACATCGTGTAAAGCTCGGATTTAAAATACGGTTTAGGCGAAGGAGGTTTCGGTAGACAAGTATACGATGTTGGTGAATCGATGATGTTAAAAATAAATTTATTATTAAATCAGCTAGCTGACATGTTTTGTTAGGGAAGTTGTGTTAGATTCGACAAATCTTGAGAAGCATGATTGTTGTACTTAATCATCTGTCATTGGCCAGTGTACATAAGTACTCTAGATATTTAAGTCGTTGAGAAATTAGTTTTACCGAACGCTATGGTATCTGTTAATGTTGTAACAATTAGAGTAAATATTGTGATGTTTGATTTAGTTAAGTGTGTAATTCAAGTTAATTAAGACACACAGTTTAAATAATTAATCAGATTGTTCCTATACTTAGGTTAATCTAAGTCGTTGGTATTCAATAATGACAAGTCTAAGTTTTATTAGACTTCTGATGAAATATTTTACTAAGGATGATAGTGCGGGTTAAATAATTTATTCTTGCTTGATTTCGGAATTAGATCCAATCGGAAAGGAGGAACGTGAGTGTTGTGCTTGGTGTGTATAGTTTGATTTTTCGTGATGTTTGTCTTGAGATTCGATAAATCTAGAGAAGCGTGCTTATTGCGCTTGGTCGTATGTCGATAACTAGTGTTTGTTGATGAAGTGTTATAGTGCCTCATCATTAAGTAGTTAACTTTATATTGCGGAGCATCATAATATCCTGCGTTACTCTTCCTTGTTCTCATTCATGTGCATTATGCATCTCATTTAGGTACATTAATTGACCACGTGATGCAAAGAACCAAAGCTGAGTCGACCACAAGATGATGTTAAGCGTGGGCTTCTTCGCAAGGTGATGTTGATGGATAAACTTATGGATGGATGACCTGAACAAGTGTCAGACCAAAAGCTGATCGCCAAGAAATCGTCGTCTAACCAACACTAACCTAGTGTTATTCCAGGCAAGCCCCGGTGCATGCAACCTCTTCCTTGTGTTTTTAAATGATTTTTACACACTTTAAGTCTAGTGGAATGTGCATTAGGTTTATAGGAGTTGCTTGGAACCCTTTGATGCATTGGCTACCTTGAAATCCATTCCTTTTATAGATACTTCTGGTGAAGTATCAAATATGATTTACAAAATTGCTTAGCCCTGCTTAGATCTTACGGTTAGAGGTTGTCCTTTGCAATAATACCTAGCTCAAGGGTTATCCTAAGGAAGGATGACTCTACCTACAAGATTATTTTCATGGTGGGATCTTACTGCAAGATTCCCTTGAAATTCTATTCATCCTTAGGTACACAAATAAGTCCTAGGATGGAAGTACTTAAATCGAGACTTAGGCTAGGAACAGGTGATGTTACATCCAGGTTGATTAAGGATTACTTCGATGTAGGCCTGTTGTGGTGGAGACTTTGCAACTATCCACATACCCTGGTATGGGACAGGGTAAGCTTGAACCCGGCTATTCCATACGTGAAAAGACAACCGCGCACTGGGCGTGGGAGATGGTGGGAGTAGCGTGTATCCTCCTGGCTAGAGGCTGGACGGAGGAGTACTGTGCTCCCGGGTAGCGTGGACCGGTTCACGTTGTGGAGGATCTGTGGGAACAATTGACATATGCAAGGGTTGAGTGCTACATATGTCGTGTGGTTAGGGATCCCCAGCTGGGTATAATCGGTTTGAATCGTCATTGCTCCTCGGTCATGGAGACTCTACCCTCCGACCACTCATCTTAAGTCATGAATGGAATCACAATGAGTAAAAATATGGTTGTATTGATTAATGGGATGATGAATTTAGACTAGATGCAAACAAGGTTAATTAATACCTAATCTGGCATTAAAATGTTGAAAGTAAGGACTCACTTTTAGGAAGCTTTACTGCAAAATGTCTAAGTTTATTCTTGCTAAAAGTCTCTCCTTGATTTCTAAATCCAGCATATCCTTGAGAGTCTTTTTCCTTAGTCAGGTAAGACTTGCGAAAGTACACTTCGTACTCAGGGTTTTCGAACCCATGTTGTTGAAGGTACTAGATTTGTGCTGCTGTTGATGGTGCTGAGTGCCTGTGGGCACGACCTTCTTATAGGTTAATGTAGCTCTTCTATGCTTCTTGTTGAGGATTGTCATTGAGCTAGCATTAATTTCAAACTTATAAATAATTTATAACATTTCAAAGCTTATTTCTTTGAATAACTTTTGTAATCACTTCGATAAATATAATGTAAATTTGTTGTAACTTGTAACTTTTTGTAATAAAAAATTATGCTGCAAAATGTTGGTGTGTGATTTATGTTTACTTAATCTTGCAATCCTGGTTGTATGTGGTTTATCCGAGGTCCTTGGGACACTCGGACGGATCCTGTTAAGTTATCTGGTGCACATGCATAGCCGTCTGAGGTCTTTGAGACATGGTCAGGTGCATGTGGGTCCAATAACTTGGGAGGTTTTGCCATAGGACGCGGGCGCGCGAGTGCTGGTTGGCGCTGACAGGCGGGGTCCGCCTGGCAGAGAGAGGGTGCGGGCGCGCGCGCATGCGGAGCTGGGCCAAGTTGGGCTAAATGGCCGAGGGAGAGAGAGAGCTGGATGCTTTTGCTTTTCCTTTTTCTTTTGAATTTCTAATTATTTTTGTTTTCTCTTTTGAATTCAAATCAAATCAAGCCACAAATTCAAATTCAACTATTTCAAAAATGTGCATCAACCAAAAACAAAGATTAAGCTCAGCATGGTGCAAACATTCATATCTCCCCCATGTTTTAATATTCTAAAGGAAATAATACATCTCTCAAATAAATACTTCAGGACTCTATTAAAAGAAGAAAGAGGAAATCTATAGAGGTGAGAAAAGAAGTAACACCTGAATTTGGTAGATATTAGAGAAGAAATTTTATACCCCCAAATTTAGGGTGTTACAGATGTGTAAGGTTATACATACATGGGAATACTGAGAAGTGCAATGTACTTGTAACGACGCACCTACGCTCAGGTAAGAAGGTAAGTTACCACAATGGGCTGCCCTATGGGTAAAGTGTGGCAGTGGCGCCTATGCGTGGCTTGGTATTTAATGAGGAGCTGGCCTCCATATAGCAATATATGGAGTATAAACTGTGACCAAATGAGTGTTTGCATCATGGGGTTTTGGCTGTAATGGAAATTTCTACAGGTCCACTAACTGAACACTAGGAAAGTGCGACTAGTGATCAATGACGGAGTGAGTAGGTATGGCACCGCCATAGAACGTGATATCCACTATATGTTGGCAAGATGTGTGAGGACGAATAGGACGAGCATGCATCATAGCATATAACTTTAAGTTAAAACCCCCTGTGTAACCGTTTAGTGCGTGTTTTATCCACCCAATTCATGCTACCTGTCTTTACTTTTCTATGTTGCCTTTCCTATTCATGATGACTAGAAGCTAATTTTCATTTTGATGGCAGAATGAGGACTCGTTGCAAAAAGGATCATGGTGCTGGTGCTTCCCAGAGGAATTTCAATGCACCCAGGCCATCTCCGGCATGAACTCAAGATGATGTTGTGGCTCAGCTTGTGAATGTGAGCGTTGTTCTTCAGCAAATAGCCCAGCCTACAACATCAACTCAGTATGGTCATCATGATTCTGATGCTGCTATCCTCTATAAAGAGTTTCTCAGCACACAACCACTATTGTTCACCAAAGCGAAAGATCCGTTGGAGGCAGAAGATTGGCTTTGTACCATTGAGCATAAGTTGGGACTCATCCGTTGTGATGATGTTCAGAAAACTCAGTGTGCAACACAACAACTCCAGGGTCAAGTGGGGGCCTGGTGGGCTTAATATCTTGTGCTGCAACCAGAGAGACATCAAGTTTCTTGGGCTAAGTTTTGTGAGGTATTTCGGACACATCATATCCTGGAAGCCCTGATGGAAATCAAATTCAATGAGTTCTTAGATTTGAAGTAAGGCAAAGAAGAGAGTGTAATGGAGTATTTTGAGAGATTCACTCGCCTATCCTAGTACGTCTTGGATTTTGTAAATACCAATCAGAAGAAAAAGTTCTACTTCTTGCGTGGCCTTAACAAGAAGCTCCAGGGCTTGATGGCAACCGGTTTGGCTGAAAGATATAATGAGGTGGTTAGTCAGGCTGTTTTGGGTGATAACAAGATTCAACTTCATCAGTAGTCTAAAAGAAATAAATTTGTGGAGGAATCCTCTGGTAAAATCAAATAGTGCCAAAGGGTTGTGTTTCATCCTGTTTATTATCCTCGTTCTTCTCCGCCCCAACTGCCTAGCTCACCTTAGTCATGTGGAAAACAGGTTGTCATCCCTTTCATTCCAGAGGAGCTAGATGTCCCATACACTCGTTCTAAATATATCTCAGACAACACTAACTCATGTGAGAATTGTGGAAAGTCAGGACACTATACTCGAGATTATCGTTTCCCTAAATCAGTGGCTGAAGCGCCCCAATCCTCTAGGACTCAAATGTGATAGAATTACTAGTCCCAGGAGGCTAGTAAACACATTTATACATCAGATGATTTCAGATCTGCTTAAACGAGACAAACCTATAAAGGTGGCGATCAACTTTAAGAGTTGGTCCACAACTCGGGACATATCATCAGAGTGGGGCTGAAGCAGCTCGATACACGCAGCGAAGCAAATCAGCGGTCCAACAGCCACAGGCAAGGTTGGGAACAGTCGTAACTCTTACCCGATCTCCTTTTTCTAAAAAACAACAAATAAGCAAGGGTGAGTACAAACATACTCAGCAGCCCACCTTCACCCGCGGAATGGGGAAATCAGATATAATGCGTGGAATATATGGATCTTAGGATATTTTGCAGAAACAACAATATTTTATACAGGCTTGTTTTGAAAAACATTTTGTATTTTGCAAAGCGCATCCTCTCCAAAAGGAGCAGGAAGTTTTTCAGTATAGAATAAAATCCCCTGGACTAAACCATCTAGGTATCTCAGCAGTTTCCCACTGGTTTTCATTTTCAAAAACAGCTACTGGACTTCCCGTCCACCATAGCTCACGGCTCAACCGCCGGACCTTTTAAAAACCACTTTTCTCAAAAGCACCTCTTTTTTTGAAAACAAAACACTAATTGCCATACCACACCAGACTCGTCCATTCCTGTAGACACAGACTATTCGAATAGGTTTTCAAACTCTGCGCAGAGGTGTACACTTTACCCACTAGTCCGGCTCTGCGATCTCATGATCAATGAGATCCGAATCTGCATCTCTTTCTTTCCCCGCACGTCCTAACCTTAACAGTTATACCGGAAGGAGTCAGGCCACCGCCATGTCCAAACCGGACAAAACATTCCCCCTCCTTATCCTCCCGGTGGCCATAATAACTTGTCTCAAAATCATATCATGCATAAAATAACAGGCTCAGGGTTGTGGTTGAAAAATCATAGGCAATTTATGCATCAAAGGGATCCAGTGAGCTTGCCGTGCTTATCCAACGAAGGGGGAAGGGGAGCTCGCGGAACTGGCTTCTAGCTCCACTACCTGGCGTAGACTTGTAATCTGGCCTCCACGAGACGGCACGAACGCTCCGATAACTATGCAACATGAATAAGCAAACATACAAACAAGCAAGTATACCAACAAATATTTAGTATAGTGGTCAGAATAGCGATATATGGATGGGTAGAGTCTTGAGTAGAATCTGTGTCATGTGGTGTTGTGATATTACTGGTGGTGGAGCGGAGGTGCTTACCAGGAGGGTGGACTACAGGCGAAGCGACACTATGTGTGTAGCCGGCAGAGCGGAGTAACTGAGTGGGTGGGGTGTTTGCTTTGGCTGAGGGTGTTGAGTGTGTGTGGAGAGGGAGAGGGTAGCTAGGTGTATTTATAGCTGAGTGTATGTGGTGTAGCACAGTGAAGTTCACTGTTGGTGAGAATAGTGACGAATGAATCGTCTGACTTAGTATGAACAAGAGAGTTATAGGCAGAATATGGGACAAGAGTATTTTGGGAGTTTTCTGGAATATGGACCATGCTTAAAGGATGACATGGTTGGATAGGGAATAATTCGATAAGAATTTAGAAACAAGAATTATTGGAATCTGAGTTTGGAAGCCTGGTTCGAAGGAATGTCAAAGTTAAGCATGCTCAACTTGGAGAAACCTGGGATGGGTGGCCAGATGGGAAGTTCCCTACTGGAAGGAAAATCACAGTCACCAGAGTTCTTATGACTGAAATATTGGTTTGGCTGGTCTTAGGTGGACTGGACAGCAGGACGGATGAGTAGTTGAAATTTGGGGTGATCGGATGATCGATGAATAGTAACAATGAACAGTAACTACGAAAAGTTATTATAAATATCATCGATGAATAGTAACGATGAATAGTAACGATGAATATTAATGGTGAATAGTTCGTATGAACGAACGATGAACGATGAATAGTGATGATGAACGAACGATGAACGATGAATAGGAACTATGAACGAACGGACGAACGATCGAATGATCGGACGAACGAACGATCGAAATTTCGGTAGCATAACGGTAGGACAAAGATTATCTGGAAGAACCATGAATAGGGACTATGAACGAACAATGAATAGGAACTATGAATGAACGATGAACGATCGAATGATCGAATGAGCGAACTATCAGAATTTCGGCAGCATAATGGCAGGGAAAAGATTATTTGGATGAACGATCGAATGATCAGACGAACGAACGATGAACGATGAATAGGAACTATGAACGAACGATGAACGATCAAATGATCGAACGAACAAACGAACAAACTAAGAACAGGGGGACGAACGATCGAAGAACGACCGAACGATCCTTGTGCTAGTGTGTGCTTGTGTGGAACATGGAGTGGGTGTGGGGGGGGGGAGAGTTGCCATGAAATGGCTTGGGGTGGGATGAGAGGAGGCCCTTGCCCCTCTATTTATAGCCATGGTGGGGGGATTAGGGGGAGGGATGAGAGGATTAGTGGGAGGATGAGAGGATTAGTGGGAGATTAGCATGTATTTGTTTTGTATAAGTGTAATTAGCTTGTAGAGCTCACCGTATGACACTGGAGGCATACGTATACGTATGGGCATGAGGAAAGTTATGAAGAAAATATTTGTAGGGTCTTGAAAAATGATTCTGAAGGTATTTCTCAAGAGGAAAATATCCGGAGATATATCGGTGGAATATTTGGGCAGTATTTCTGGAAAGAACTTGAAGGGGATCACTAGGGAAATATCTGGGCAGTATTTCTGGAAAGAATTTGAGTGGGATCACTCGGGAAATATTTGTAGGATATTTTGAGGAGGATTTTGGAGATAATATAGACCACTATATTTTATCTGTTGATATCAACTCATAAACAAACATTTTGAAATGAAACTTGAAATTCATTTTGAATTTAGGGCGAGTTTGAGAAAATTTCAGGATTTGAATTTTTGGGATGCTACAAATCTACCCACTTAAAAGGAATCTCGTCCTCGAGATTCGGCTTAAAGGGTTATGGGTATAGCTTTACTTCAGCTACATATCTTCACTTTGCAATTCTTCAAGGAGATGGAACTTCAACAAAATCTGGCCCTTGCGGAGCATCCGGCTGCTGATTGCAAACGCAGATTCTGGCTACTCAAGATCATCTTCAGGCTTCTAGCTTTCGCTTGGAAACTAGCTTGTTGAAGAAGCATCGATGCCAACACGCAAACCTTTCTCTTGTGAACTCCCACATGGATTCCTTCCTTGATTGGTCTTCTGGTGCTTCATCAACAAAACTTGGGTGACCACTTCTCATCCAGAAACTTATAAGCTTCGGTGATCTGGTCCTCCACAAGCTTGCTACAGGCCTTCTTCTTTTTCTCCATAGCAGGAACCTTACTGGAACACTACCCCACTTAAAATGGATGAGGGTAGAACTCCTGAATCTTGGGGATTTGAACTCCTTGAAGTACCTCATAACAAGGGCGTTACAAGGCCTTCTTCTGCTGTTGCTGCTTGAGCAGGCTGCGGAGAGATGACTGACACAGAGTTGATCTTGGGACAACCTTCTTCTCATCTTCTCTTCACTATCTTCTTTTCACTAATCCTTTCTTTCTCTTTGCTCTTCCCACTGGAGGATTCTATCAAAGAGTATTACCATCATATAGAGGAGGAAACCAAAGACTGTGAACCATGTACAACAGTCTTCAACCCAAGAATCACCAAGCATTGTGATCTTAGGGGCGAGGGAGTTGAAAATGGAGTTGCTTGCGATTTGGCAGAGGGGATTTTATTGGGAGCGTTTTGCTTTGAGCGAGATGGGAGTTGAGGGAGCTGGTGGGGGGTTTTATAGGCGAGCGATATACGAGGTGGTGCTCGGGTGCGGAGTGGCGGTGATGGAGCAGGTGCCATGCGGCAGCAGGTGCGATGGAGGGGATGGGGGCCTGTTGCCGGCGACGATGGCGGCGGTGGGTGCGCTGCAAAGGGGCGTGGTCGGAGGTAGTGCGCTGCAAGGGGGGTGTGGGGCGGTGGTAGTGCGCATGGAGGCGGGCACGCGTACGGGGAGCACAGGTGAGTGGTGGGGTCAATGACCCTGATATTTGTGGTGTCTGGCCCCAAGAATCTTTGCCTCTCTGTATGGTAATAACTCCTTCTGTCCTCTTTTTCTGTTTACTTTGACTCAGGGGCAGTGCTTTGATTCTCACGGTCGGTCCTTTTGACTGAGCGACTAGACATGTTTCTTCTGTAGCTTATTCCAGGCTTCAAGGGTAGGCTTCTCGGTATCTTCTTGGGTCAGATGCTTTTCTCTTGAGATGGGTTAAGATAAGAATGGAAGCATAAGGTGAGGATTGGATCTAATTTGTGATCTATGTTTTTAGAGAAAACCTTTCTTAAAAAGAAAGAAAACACATAAGTTCAGCAATGATAAGCACAAACAAATCAAATATTTTGAATAGGGGAAGAATAGAGTTTTTCCAAAGCACGGACTACTCAGATTCGGGGGCTAAGCATAACTACTATTGCTCGGCTCCGAAACTGAGAACTATGCTAAATGCGACTTATAAGCACTAACGTTAGGGCATCACATATGCACACGAAAGGGGAGAAAACATCAAGCGAAATTCATTTTGAAATGCCCTAGGGGGCCACACAAATAGAGTTTTTCAAAGCACGTGACTACACGATTACCTCTCATACATGCAGGGCTCTAGCCTAAGTGAAGAAAAACTTCACTACCCAATGCATGCAGAGTACTGGGCATACTAACTTTAGACCAGACAACTTCTCTTCTAGCAAGGCTTGCACACAACTTCAATCTGAGACATCTCCTGGATGGGTCAACAGGGAGCTGATGTTGATGACTTCTTCTGGCGGCGACTGAGATGGCAACACGGGGTCGAACTCTTCTTCAAGCGGGACTGGCTCTTGTAGCTCCTCAGAGGGCGGCGGTGCTGGCGGGGTGCTTGCAACTTCTTCCTTGAATTCAAGGGATGGTGCTGGAATCTTCTTCATGGTGAGGGGCTCAAACAACTCCGGTGGGGGATCTTGGGAGGATTCAGGGTGCTCTTGCTTATCCGTAGCCTGAGGGAAGACTAGAATTCCTTCCAAGACTATGGCTCCTTCCGAGAGTTCCCAAGCCTTCTTTTCTCCTCTGGCAAAGACCGGGTGACCTTCAAGAATCTGGGGATCTTCAACTCTCCTGGGTTGAACTGGGTTTGGATGAAGTGGGTTCTTGGATCTGCAGGGCTCTACGTTGGTTATGGGTTACCAAGTAGGCCTCCATCAACTTCTGGACGTGCTCATCCTTGGCTTGCTTCAGGGCTTCAACAGCAATGGCTTCATGACTTTCCAAGGCAGCTACACAGGCTTGAGCTGAGGTGAGATCCACATGGAGCTTACGGTTGAGCTTCTCTGCATCTTCTGCTTGGGCAATCATCTGACGGTGGTGTAGAGCCAAGAAATCATACTGTGCATCCAGGGTGAGCAGGTATGCAGTGAGGTACACGACTGAGGGGTCATCCTCAAGCAGCTGCTTCCCTTCCAATGCACACATCCTGGCCATCCAAACGGGCGGTCTCTCTGAAAGGGCGGAAAGAATCTGAGCGGGGTGTCGGCCACTTCTTCTTCATAGATCTGACACAGGGCCCTCAATGCCTTGCGAGCGACGACTTGGCAGGTGTCTTTGAATCTGTGCCCAGTAGCAGTGACACTCCATTCCACATGGTGCAGACTAGATCCGATGTATACAGTCAAGACACACTTCTCTGTGCCATGCTCGACGAATTCACGACCATCATACTCTGGCTGGCTCCTAATTTCGAGGCAGACTGTGCATGCTCTCAGCAACTTGGGGAAACCATCTTCATTCTGGCACAAGCTGGTTTGGCAACGAACCTCCATCTGACTTCTGAGAGAAGGAAAGGAGGAAAGCATTTTTAAAATTAAGGGATGAGAGCAAGAAATTTTTTTTAAGAAAATAGTTTTGACTCAAAAACTTTTGGATCAAGGCTAAGGGTTACGTCCTACGGCCAACCTAACAGCTCTGATACCACCTAAAGCACCCCAATCCTCTGGGACTCAAATGTGATACAATTACTAGTCCCAGGAGGCTAGTAAACACATTTATACATCAGATGATTTCAGATCTGCTTAAACGACACAAACCTATAAAGGTGGTGATCAACTTTAAGAGTTGGTCCATAACTCGGGATATATCATCAGAGTGGGGCTAAAGCAGCCCGATATATGCAGCGAAGCAAATCAGCGGTCCAACAGCCACAGGCAAGGTTGGGAACAGTCGTAACTCTTACCCGATCTCCTTTTTTTGAAAAACAACAAATAAGCAAGGGTGAGTACAAACGTACTCAGCAGCCCACCTTCACCCGCAGAATGGGGAAATCAGATATAATGCATGGAATATATGGAGTTTAGGATATTTTGCAGAAACAACAATATTTTATGCAGGGTTGTTTTGAAAAACATTTTGTATTTTGCAAAGCGCATCCTCTCCAAAAGGAGCAGGAAGTTTTTTAGTATAGAATAAAATCCCTGGACTAAACCATCCAGGTATCTCAGCAGTTTCCCACTGGTTTTCATTTTCAAAAACAGCTACTGGACTTCCCGTCCACCATAGCTCATGGCTCAACCACCGGACCTTTTAAAAACCACTTTTCTCAAAAGCACCTCTTTTTTTTAAAACAAAAAATTAATTGCCATACGACACCAGACTCGTCCATTCCTGTGGACACAGACTATTCGAATTGGTTTTCAAACTCTGCGCAGAGGTGTACACTTTACCCACTAGTCCGGCTCTACGATCTCATGATCAATGAGATCCGAATCCGAATCTCTTTCTTTCCCCGCACGTCCTAACCTTAACGGTTATACCGGAAGGAGTCAGGCCACCGCCATGTCAAAACCGGACAAAACATTCCCCCTCCTTATCCTCCCGGTGCTCCCCGGCCTTCATAACCCTGGGTTTGGACCATACGAGTTCAGATTGAGTGACTGCCCACACAGTCTCGAGTGGTTGTACTTATCATGAGTACAGGTAGTGAAAGATGACAAACCGGTCCTTATAAGAGGGGACAATCCTTCTGCTCATGCCTAAACCAGCTGAGCCATCACCTTAGGCCCTCCTCTAAACCAGGGAGTCCCTGATCATCCCTACTCAAAGGTGATAAGGGTGAAAACCCTTCATCATACACATTTTGAAAAGAATTTTCTTTTGAAAAACTCACACCCTTTTCTCAAATCATTTGTAACAAATATATTAAGGATTGATTGCGGCAAGCGACTGGGTGGCCATAATAACTTGTCTCAAAATCATATCATTCATAAAATAACAGACTCAGGGTTGTGGTTGAAAAATCATAGGTAATTTATGCATCAAAGGGATCCAGTGAGCTTGCCATGCTTATCCGGCGAAGGGGGAAGGGGAGCTCGCGGAACTGGCTTCTAGCTCCACTCCCTGGCGTAGACTTGCAGATCTGGCCTCCACGAGACGGCACGAACGCTCCGATAACTATGCAACATGAATAAGCAAACATACAAACAAGCAAGTATACCAACAAATATTTAGTATAGTGGTCAGAATAGCGATATATGGATGGGTAGAGTCTTGAGTAGAATCTGTGTCATGTGGTGTTGTGATATTACTGGTGGTGGAGCGGAGGTGCTTACCAGGAGGGTGGACTGGAGGCGAAGCGACACTATGCGTGTAGCCGGCAGAGCGGAGTAACTGAGTGGGTGGGGTGTTTGCCTTGGCTGAGGGTGTTGAGTGTGTGTGGAGAGGGAGAGGGTAGCTGGGTGTATTTATAGCTGAGTGTATGTGGTGTAGCACAGTGAAGTTCACTGTTGGTGAGAATAGTGACGAATGAATCATCTGACTTAGTATGAACAGGAGAGTTATAGGCAGAATATGAGACAAGAGTATTTTGGGAGTTTTCTGGAATATGGACCATGCTTAAGGGATGACATGGTTGGATAGGGAATAATTCGATAAGAATTTAGAAACAAGAATTATTGGAATCTGAGTCTGGAAGCCTGGTTCGAAGGAATCTCAAAGTTAAGCATGCTCAACTTGGAGAAACCTGGGATGGGTGGCCAGATGGGAAGTTCCCTACTGGAAGGAAAATCACAGTCACCGGAGTTCGTATGACTGAAATATTGGTCTGGCTGGTCTTAGGTGGACTGGACAGCATGACGGATGAGTAATTGAAATTTGGGGTGATCGGATGATCGATGAATAGTAATGATGAATAGTGGCGACAAAAAGTTATTATAGATACCATCGATGAATAGTAACGATGATGAATAGTAACGGTGAATAGTAACAATGAATAGTAATGGTGAATAGTGATGGTGAATAGTTCGTACGAACGAACGATAAACGATGAATAGTGATGATGAACGAACGATGAACGATGAACGATGAATAGGAACTATGAACAAACGGACGAACGATCGAAATTTCGGCAGATAACGGCAGGACAAAGATTATCGGGAAGAACCATGAATAGGGACTATGAACGAACGATGAATAGGAACTATGAACGAATGATCAGAATTTCGGCAGCATAACGGCAGGGAAAAGATTATTTGGACGAACGATCGAATGATTAGACGAACGAAAGATGAACGATGAATAGGAACTATGAACGAACGATGAACGATCAAATGATCGAACGAACGAACGAACAAACTAAGAACAGGGGGACGAACGATCGAAGAACGACCGAACGATCGTTGTGCTAGTGTGTGCTTGTGTGGAACATGGAGTGGGTGTGTGTGGGGGGGGAGAGAGTTGCCATGAAATGGCTTGGGGTGGGATGAGAGGAGGCCCTTGCCCCTCTATTTATAGCCATGGTGGGGGATTATGGGGAGGGATGAGAGGATTAGTGGGAGGATGAGAGGATTAGTGGGAGATTAGCATGTATTTGTTTTGTATAAGTGTAATTAGCTTGTAGAGCTCACCGTATGACACTGGAGGCATATGTATACGTATGGGCATGAGGAAAGTTATGAAGAAAATATTTGTAGGGTCTTGAAAAATGATTATGAAGGTATTTCTCAAGAGGAAAATATCCGGAGATATATCGGTGGAATATTTGGGCAGTATTTCTGGAAAGAACTTGAAGGGGATCACTAGGGAAATATCTGGGCAGGATTTCTGGAAAGAATTTGAGGGGGATCACTCGGGAAATATTTGTAGGATATTTTGAGGAGGATTTTGGAGATAATATAGACCACTATATTTTATTTGTTGATATCAACTCGCAAACAAACATTTTGAAATGAAACTTGAAATTCATTTTGAATTTAGGGCGAGTTTGAGAAAATTTCAGGATTTGAATTTTTGGGATGCTACAGTGGCTAAGCCACAGTCGCTGATTAGGTTACCTCGATGTAATCGACAAAATACTGGAGTGAAAAGTAGAGCTGTTCCTAGGTGGGGGCAGGTCAATCTTACTCATGCTCATGTTATTCCTGAGGGTGCTCCAATTATAATGAGTGTGTTTCCTATTGCCAATCATCCTGCAATGATTCTATTCAATTCGGGCGCATCTCATACCTTCATCAACAGAGCTTTTGTTGTCAAACATCAACAACCATTGGAAATTGGAAAAGATACTTTTTGTATACAATACCCTGGAGGGCATATCTCTCCACATCCCTCCTTTTATAGTCCACAACTATTGACCAACTCTCTCAAATGAACTTTGACCAACTCTATGTGACCCCACAACTATTGACCAACTCGCTCAAAGGAACTTTGAGATTTTTTTGGTTGATGTTAGACATTCATCTCATAGGAGGGTATAAACTAAGAATTTGGACATAATGCTCACTCTAATAGTGGGATCAAAGAGAGTCTAGAGCTATTCTACTTATGAAACAAGGAACGATTATAGAGATTGAAAAGTTCCAAATTACATCAAATGAAGTTTTAGCCTTCTTAAACCATTCATTGCTCATGACTAATGTGAGACCTTGGATTGTCACCTTCAGATAATGCTCTCCAAGGTGAGTTTGAGTATGAAGATTTGGAGCTTTTAGATCAAAAGACTTCTTTTACATAGGATGATTCAAGGCATTTCTAAAATTAGAAATTAAACTATGTCAAAAGGAAATTCCAAAGGTCAAATTTATTCTCCCAATGGAGGTTTTGAGGTTAGTGGTTTAGGCTCGATGACTAGATCTTTGGAAGAGGATGGTTGGGTTTTTGCTATCACGTTTCCTTCTCCTTGGTGATTGATTCGTCATAGAGGCTCTTATGGAATTCTATAAGATCTTTGCTAAGACCAAAGTAATAGTGTTGCAACAATGTTGATTTGGTTATAGCAAGGTTAGGACTAGATGATGCTAGATCCACGACATGGTTCCACACTATACCTAGAGGCTCCTTCTATTTTTGCATGAAGCTTACGACCTTCATCTAAAGATGAGTGACTCAAGAGATAGATAAAGCTAGATAGAATTTTGATTAAAGCTTTCTCCACTCTCCATCTACACTTTCTACATATTGAGCATACCAATATTTAGCTACTCCAGTTAAAGAGCATGAAAATACCTTTTATTTTAAGGTATCTTGTGTCATGCCTTGAATGTGGAGGCACATGTACAATTGCTCAAAACATCACAGATGTGTATAGGGGTCATTGTCTTTGTCCCTAAAAAGGGTTTTTCCTTTTATGAGGTAAAAGCTCATAATGAACAACTAAAATCACTTTGGAGGATTTGTGTGGCTCCAAATAGCGTCTTTTGAAGTAGTGAATTTAGATATAAGATTTGTGTCCACGATATACATGGATAAAAAGAAAATAAAAATAAAGATAACTTGGATGACTCAATTCTAAGTTAAGCTAGCTTCCCTTTGACGACAACGACTCTAGAAAACTCTTTGACACAAGAAGTGGTAAATTGGTAAATCACAAGCGTATGGTTTTCAATGTAGCCTTCACTAGGAGTATTCTAGGTATCGATTTCCACCAGGAATGAGAAGTGGCTTATCCAAGGATCATGAATGTCCAATAATGAAACAAGGTGCTTATAATATCTAGGTAAAGAGGACCTTTATAAAGTTGAAATCTAGTGTTGGAGCTTGCGCTCCCGGACAGGTTGATTCCAACAGGGGAGTGAGAGAGATGTGAACACGGTTTAACTCGAGGCGGCAATTGCTCTGTTAATCCAGCCTCTCAAGGGCACTGTATGGGGGTATTTATAGGTGCCTGAGTGCCCAACGTCTCAATGTAAGGACGCATGTACCCTCAGGCACCCGGTCTATCCCCGAAATATTCCTGTAAAGGAGGGTTACAGACTGTCATTACAGAAAAGCTATTACAGATCGGGCCCATAACACACTTATCCGAGCGGGGCCCATTACAATGGGCCGAATCCCACGTGGGCCTCCAGGTGGAGTGAGGATGTGGGACGGGGCAACATCGTCGTAGGCCTTCGTCTTGTAGTGTAGAAGACGAAGGGTGGACCTCGCCGGTCGTTCTGCTTCCTGTCGGCGCAGCGAGATAGACGAAGGCTGGAGCGGAGGGTAGCGTCTTCGCCTTCGCCCCAACATTTGCCCTCGGAGGGACCAGTTCGACTAATTCATCTGGTGCCGAAGACGTCGCTAGATGGTGGAGACGCTGCCCTCGCTCGAAATAGTTCTGCGGGGGTTTTTGATGTGACCGTTGATGGACGCGGCACTGTTGGACTGCGGGTTTCCCGAAGCGTCGCGTCCTATATATAAAAAGGGGGGCGGGGCGGCGTGGGTCAGGCTCTCTTTCTACGCGCCGCAAAACCCTAGCCTCCTTTTGAAACCGTTCGTCCGCTCGCCTGCCCTCCTTGCTCCTGCTCGTCGGAGATCTAGCCCGCGTCAAGCAGACTGCCCGTTGCCGCCGACGATACGTAGCCATTGCCGTCCTCTTCCTCATCTGCTGCAAATACACCGTCGGCCGCTGGCGCATCGTCTGAGGACACTCTGAGCAACATGGCGGCGGAGGAGCTATGTCCTGGTGATACAGTTGAGTTTGGCGTGTCGTGGATTTCCTCGGTCCGCGTCCAGGATATGCAGCAGCTTGGATATTTTGGCAGCGGAGTGGGGCGTGTCCCGGGGGCGGAGGAGGTCCCCGAGCCAGAAGGCGAGTTGGTCGTGTTTGAAGCGTTTTTCACCGCTGGCCTTCGTCTGCCTGCACATCGATTCGTGGCGGAGGTGCTGCGGAGATTCGAGGTCCAGGTCCACTAGCTAACGCCGAATGTCGTGGTGGCCCTGGAAAAGTATGTTTGGGCGGTGACTTCGTATGGTGGTCAGCCCTCTGTGGAGGTCTTCGCGAAGCATTACTGTCTGCATTGGCAAAAGAGGAAAATTGGACATGAGATTGCACAGTTTGGATCGTGCACGTTTACGCTGAGGACCGGCAAGACTTCGATGGAAGTCATGGAGTTGGTTCCCTGCGCCCGCAATAAGTGGGGCAACTGGTGGGATTTCTGGTTTTACGTTTCCAAAGGCGCAGTTGAAGACCACCCAGGACTCCCCGTGGCCGTCATGTGTTCCCATTATTATGTGGTGTACCCGCAGTTTGAGGTGGCAGAGGATGATGAAGACGAGGGAGCCCTTCGGTGCGCTACCCGCATGAGTAGCAGGCGCGATTTAGTGGAGGAATTTATCGGGTATGGGGTATGGCCCTTGGCGCATGGCTGGGCACTAGCGAAGTATGCCCTCGTGAGATGCCTTCCCGGGGCGGGCAGCGGGTGCGAAGTCCAGCCTTTGCGTTGGATTTGCATGGTCAGGATCCCGTCGCATTCCTGCGCGAAGCAGAAGACGGTGCGGCGAGGATCGTGGGGCGCTATGTGCCGAAGACAGAGGGTGTGCGGAGCTGGGATATCCGTGGGGCCAACGATAGATTGAATCAGGTCTTCGAATTGAACGACTTGCCATACGGTGGTTATCCCGGGGAAGACGCCGTCGACCGCCACAGGAAAGGGCCAGTGGTCGTGACTGAAGAAGACCCCTCGTAGGAGGCCGCCCCAGCCACTAAGAAGAGGAAATTAGGTACTGCAGTGGGGGAACTGGGGGTTTCCGATAGTTTTGCTATGGAGTTGATGGGGACGTGCGCAGCCCTCGAGGGAAGGATGTCTTCGCCCGAGCTCCGCGAGTCTTCGGCACGAATGCTGGAGGTTACCGGGGGTCGATGGCCCAAGAAGGTTTTGGTCCCCCGCGCGGCTGGCGAAGACTTCTTTACGTCTCGCATGGCTCGTGACTTGAAGGTGTTTCCTTATGGACGGAATATTGCTGCTGTTGTGTTGGCAGTGATGAACAAGGACCGTCAAGACACTGCGCAGAAGCGCCGGGCGGTCGTCAGGATCGCAGATCCTAGGCGTGAGGCGAAGAGGGCGCGGGGGAGCGTGAAGGCTGTCGCCTCTGGCAGTGGCCAGCCGATGCCAGCTACGAAACCGGCCGCGCTCGAATCCAGCAAGGTGTTGGTGAGCGCGAAGACTACTGCCTCTGTCGGAACCAAGCCTCCCCTAGGCGGCTCCATGAAAGGGCGGGAGCTGCCTTCGCCAGGGAGACGTGTTGGCGACTTCGGCATGGACATCAGTGTCGAGGATTATTTTGTTGGTAAGTTTTTTTTAGCTAGTTGCTTGACCGGTGATATGTTGCAGGGTCGGGTGAAGGGCAATTGGTTGTTGTCCCGCCTTCGGCGGCAACTGCGTTGCCAACGGCAGTGGTTGGGGCGAAGGGTGCCGCGTGAGACCCGTGGGCTGCTTTCTGCTCGAGCGGCGAGATTCTGTCGGCCGCTGCCGCTGCCGCCAAGGACGTGGCGGGCTCCATGTCCCAGCGGCTGAGGGAGGCGTCACAGCAGCTGTCGCAACAGTTGAAGCAAGTAAGTTGTGCTGGACTTCGATGTTTGTTGTTAACATTAGGTTTTGGGTCTCATGTGCTTTTGTTAGGCGGCCGACTTCGCCGACCGCGTGGCGTCGGGTGTCCTGACTGCGGACGTGGCTGCTGAAGTCAAGAGACTTCGGGCGCAGCACGCGGATGCCGTCTGGGAGAAGTCGGCTGTGGAAAGCAAAAACCACAGGCTGGCGGAGAAAGTGGCCGCCTTGGAGGCCGAGAAGACGGACCTCCGGCGCCAGCTGGTGGAGGAGAGTAGGGAGGCAAACCAGGCCATCGCTGAGGCGCAGGCTGCGCAAGCGGAGGCCAAAGTGGCGTGGGCGGAGAGCAGTCTCGCCAGTCAATGCGCCAAAGAGCTGGAGGCAAGGTTCAACGCCTTGCGCGGCCACGTAGACAAGGTCGAGGCCTCTACGCGGTCGGAAGTTGAGCGGACACACGCACAGTTCGTGGACTCGTACCACGAGCTGGGTGCGCAGACTGCTGACTTCGAAGTACCCGACCAGGAAGCAGGCCTTCACTTCCTCGAATGGTTGCAGGAGGAGCTGGTGGTGCTCCAGACCATTGTGGAGGGTTTCATGTCCTTCGCCTCCCTAGTCACCTGCGAGGGGGCCATGAATGCGTTGTCCCGCGAGGGTTGCAGGCACTAAGAGGTCTTCGACCAATCAGACGAGAACTTTGAACGCGAGATCTTCAAGGCCGACGACCCTGTGGTGAAACAGTTAGCGGGGGCACTTTTCGATAGGATGTGGGGTCCGCATGGTCGGGGGGCGGTCAGGGAGCGATCCGATCGGGCGAGAGAGCAGGTGAAGGTCATTTTTTGTGTAGTTGTGTGTGTGGGTATGTTTGGTTTTTGCTGAGTGAATGTGATGTTGCTACAGATGGAGCGTGCCGAGTACGTCGAGGACTTTGGAGGTTTGGTCGGCGCGCTGCCTGAGGCTGCGGAGGTCAATCCGGTGCTGCCCTCGGATGCTGGTGAAGGCCCCTCGGCTGTGCCCGTGCCTACTGTGGCTGGCGAAGACCCTGTGTCGCCCCCTGCGCCGACGGTCGAAGATGCCTTGAAGGTGGTGGCTGAGCCAGTAGTCGAAGACCCTACGGCCGCGGCCGGGCCTTCGCAGGTGGCTAAATAGGTGGGGGGATTTTGTGGCTTCAATCGTGGTTGCTGAAGACGTTTTTGATGATTCCGTGTCTAAGTTTTTTGAGTCTGATGATTCTGGGAGTTCGATTGTGTGGACAGAGGGGTCTTCGGATGAGGACTTGGACTATTTTGCAGCATTGGATGTGGCTGTGGTGGAGACTTCTCTGCGTGTGATGGGTGATGAGGATATTCCGGGTGCGAGCGCTGGGCATAGGCGGCGAAGGGCGGTGGCGAAGCGGAGAGTGAGTGAGTTGTCGTGAAGTGATAGGCGTCATCATGGTGAGGTGGAGGGTGGTCGTCTTCGTGTGGATGGGTCTGCCAAACGGGAATTGTTGTCTTTGTCGGCCGGGGCGAGTGTACGTGAGGGTGAGCTGCAAAATCTTTTTGAGGGTGAGGAATTGAGGATAATGTTGTTCAACTACAGGGAGATGGGTATCATCCTGAAGGTTGAGCCATTGTAATGTGTGATGCCCTCGCTATGCGTGTGTAACTATGATTTGTATGATGAGGCTGCGTGCCTTCGTTGATCCGGCCGTGCCCGTAGGCGGCTTGTGTTCGAGTGCTTTTGGGGAAGTCTTCGATTTTGCGCATTTGTTGAGTTAGTCCGGCTACACCCGTAGGCGTCTTTTGCACGGAGTCTTTTGGAGAAGACCTCGATTTTGCGCTCTTGTGCTATCCGGCTGCACCTGTAGGCGACTTTTGCACGGGTAGTCTTTTAATTTTTCGCACTTATTGTGCTATTCCGGCTGCACCTGTAGGCGACTTTTGCACGGATAGTATTTTGGAAAAGACTTCGATTTTTTGCACTTATTGTGCTATTCCGGCTGCACCCATAGGCGACTTTTGCACGGATAGTCTTTTGGAAAAGACCTCGATTTTTCGCACTTATTGTGCTATTCCGGCTGCACCCGTAGGCGACTTTTGCACGGATAGTCTTTTGGAAAAGACTTCGATTTTTCGCACTTATTGTGCTATTCCGGCTGCACCCATAGGCGACTTTTGCGCAGAGTGTCGCACGCGAGGGTAGTAAGCGCTGCCCCTCGCGGTGACTTTGGTGTGGTCGAATGCCGAAGACCGTCGATGCGGTCTTTTTCGACGTGTCTTAATTTTTGCGGGGATTTTTGTGGGTATATTACATGGCTCCGCCTCATTAAAAACCTCACCCCCCGGGAGGAAAAGAGTATGGGCTAGAATGATAATGTTTGGTTAATTACAAGGGCGTGATGGCCCTGAGGAGTCAAACAAAAAATTTGCAGAGATTATCTATGTTCCAGGAATGCTCTAGGTCTTCGCCAGATTGCGTTGTTAGCCTGTACGCGCTGGGAGACGACTTCGTCTTGACGATGAATGGTCCTTCCCACTTCGGCTCCAGCTTACCTCGTGACTCTGTCCGGGTTGTTCGGACGAGTACGAGGTCCCCTTCGTTGAATTCTCTCAGGATGACTGCGTGGTCGCGCCAGGTCTTTGTTTGGGCTTGGTATTTATTGAGGGCCTACAGGGCGAAGACGCGGTCTCTGTCGATGTGATCTTTGGAGGTTAGCTCGTCTACGTCTGGTGAGGCTGAAGCGTTTGTCCTTGGGATCCATGCTTGATTTCCTACAGGGTCATGGCCTCCGAGCCGTATAGCAGGCTAAAGGGAGTGAATCCGGTCGCCCGACACTCGGTCGTGTTCAGCGCCCAGACTGCTTCAGGTAGCAGGTCGGCCCATTTACCCTTCTTGTCGTCGAGAAGCATTTTCTTGATCGCCGTGAAAATCTTGCCATTGGCGCGCTCCACGACGCCGTTGGATTGTGGGTGATATACTGAGGCGAAGGCAAGCTTGGTGCCAATGGAGAAGCAGAAGTCCCTAAAGTCTTGGCTGTCAAATTGTTTGCCATTGTCAACTGTGAGCTCGGACGGGACTCCGAATCGGCAAACAATGTTTTGCCAGAAGAATTTTTGGGCAGCCTTCGATGTTATCGTGGATACTGCTCTTGCCTCGATCCACTTGGTGAAATACTCGACGGCGATGAAGGTGAACTTGAGGTTCCCTGGGTCCATGGGTAGTGGCCCGACAATGTCCAGGCCCCAGCGCTGAAGGGGCCACGTGTGGGCGATTAGCTTTGTGAACTGCGAAGGGCTTCCCGAGCGTGGAGAAAACTTTTGGCAGCTTCGCATGACCTTGTGACCCGATTCGCGGCGCAGATCATAGCAGGCCAGTAGAAGCCTTGACGGATCACCTTGGCAGCTAGGGCCCTAGGCCCCGCGTGAGAGCCGCAAGTTCCGTTGTGGACTTCGCGCAGGATCTGGACGCCTTCGGTCTCGGTGACGCATTTAAGCATGGGTTGACTGACCCCCTTCTTGTAAAGCTGTCCCTCTATGAGAGCGAAGTCCCGGCTTCGGTGTTTGAGGTGCTTGGCCTCGTTGATATCGCTTGGATGGTAATATCCCTGCAGGAACATGGTTATTGGTGCTCGCCAGTCTTCGGTCATGATGAGGTTGACTATGCGGTGGCCCTCGGTGTCGTTGGTTATTTGGAGGCCCTCTGGGCTGCGAACGGCTGGCGTGCCGATGACATGGTAGAATACGTCAGAGGGCAGGGCCTCGCCTCTGGCGGCTGCCTTGGCCAATGCGTCGGCCTCCTCGTTCTTGGCTCGTTCCACGTGCTGCAAGGTAAAGCCCTTAAATTGTCTCTCGAGACTGCGGACAGCCGCGAGATACTGCATAAGTGCGGGGTCCTTTGCTGTGTAATCTTTCTCGACTTGGCCGGCAACTACTTTGGAGTCTATTCTGACTATGCAAGTAGTGACACCAAGTGCCCGTAGCTTGTGAAGGCCGAGGATGACAGCTTCGTACTCTGCTACGTTGTTGGTGCATCTGTCGGACTCCAAAGCAAAGCTGAGACGTGCTGCATATCTGTGCTTGACTCCTGTGGGTGAAGTAACGACTGCCGCTGCGCCTGCCCCCGCATGGCACCATGCGCCGTCGCAGTGGATGGTCCACACCTTCTCTGCAGGCGTGTCCGGCTGCGTTATTGGCCTAGTCCAGTCGACGATGAAGCCTGCCAGGACTTGTGACTTGATGGCTGTCCTGGGCTCGAAGGTGATATGGTAGCCGGAAAGCTCGGCTGCCCATTTGACGATCCAGACAGATGCCTCCGGATTTCTGAATAATTCGCCGAGTCCCCTGTCCGAGGTGACCCACACCTTGAACGCTTCAAAATAGTGGCGCAACTTGCGCGAAGCCATAATGACTGCGTAGGCGATTTTTTCCAGTTCCGTCATGTTGCATTTGGATGTCATGAGTACTTCGAAGACGTAATAAACTGGACACTGCCTGATCATGCCCTCTTTGTCCTGTTCTTGAACCAGCGCTGCGCTGACCGCGTCCGGCGAAGCTGCGACGTAGAGCAACAGGGGTAGCGAGGGGTTGGGGCTTGTAAGAATTGCTAGCCCCGACAGGTGCTGCTTTAGTGATGCGAAGGCCGCCGCTTGCTCTGGTCCCCATGCAAAGTTCTTTGTGCCACGTAGCGTTTTGAGGAAAGGTAAGCTTCGCTCGGCGGACTTGGTAATGAATCTGTTGAGGGCGGCCAATCTGCCTGTCAGTCGTTGGACGTCTCTGGCTGACTACGGGGGCGTCATGTTGATGATAGCCTGGATCTTGGTCGGGTTGGCTTTGATCCCGCAGTGCGACACCCGGTAGCCCAGTATCTTCCCCTGGCGAACGCCGAAGACACACTTTTTGGGGTTTAGGCGAAGTCGTGCGTCCCGCATGTTCGTGAATGTTTCTGCGAGGTCAGCCAGATGGTCCTCTTTGCTTTTGCTGGCGACGACGATGTCGTCCACATACGTAAATATGTTTATGCCGACTTGGCTCTCGAGCACTGTCTTGGTGAGGTGAGAGAACGTGGACCTAGCGTTCTTTAGTCCCTCCGGCATTCTGATGAAGCAGTACGTGCCAAAGGGTGTTATGAAACTGGAGCTGGCCTTGTCTTCCTCCTTCATATATATCTGGTGATAGCCAGAGAAGCAGTCAAGGAGTGACATGACTTCGCACCCGGCCGCGCTATCGACGATCTTGTCGATCCGAGGCAGGGGGAAATTATCCTTGGGGCAGGCCTTGTTGAGGCTGGTGAAATCAATGCACATCCACCACTTGCCGCTCTTCTTTTGCACCATGACTACGTTGGCTAGCCACATAGGGTAGGCGACTGGTTCGATGAAATTGGCCTCAAGCAGGCGGTGTACCTCGACCTTGGCGGCTTCTGTCTTCTCATCAGACATTTTGCGCAGCCTATGCTTCTTCGGCCTCACTGAAGGGTCGATGCCCAAGCTGTGCTCAATAATGGTGCGACTGACTCCGACCAGGTAAAGACGTCCTTATTTTTGGAAAGACAGGAGATGAGTCTCTGCTCGTCATGCGAAGTAAGGTCTTCGCTTATGATGATCATTTGCTTGGGTGTTGCCTAGTCAAGGGGAACTGTCTTCGTCCCATCGTTGCTCTGCAGCTGTGCCTTTTCATGCCCGTCGGCGGTTGGGCGGGTAGCCTCGGGGACCTCGCGCTGCGCCGTGAGGCAGTGTACGTTCCTTTGCCCTGGAACGAAGTCTCTTTCTATGTTGCGCGCGGCCTGCTGGATGCCATGGACTGTGATCGCACCTTGCGGGCCTGGGATTTTCATGCACAGGTAAAGTCCGTGAATGGCTGTCTCAAACTTGTTGATGGAGCCCCGACCCATTATGGCGTTGTATGGGTACACCATGTCGACGATGTCGAAAGTGACCTGCTCACTTCATGCATTGGGTGCTACACCGAAGGACAGGGGTAGCTCTATTTTGCCCATAGGGAAAGTGCCCTTGCCGCCGAAGCCATATAATGGGTTGTCCGAAGGTTTCAGCAAGCTGTGGCTGATGCCCATGCGGTCGAAGGCATGGAGGAAAATGATGTCCGCTAGGCTGCCGTTGATAACTAACACTTTGTGTAGGTCCCAGCCTGCCACGCTGCAGTTGATGACCATGGCATCGATGTGGGGTGCGCTGCGCAGGTCGACATCTATGGCGTCGAAGGTCAACGGTACATGGGACCACTTTGTCTG
This sequence comes from Zea luxurians, assembly GCA_029449295.1. Classification (NCBI taxonomy): domain Eukaryota; kingdom Viridiplantae; phylum Streptophyta; class Magnoliopsida; order Poales; family Poaceae; genus Zea; species Zea luxurians. Next base: position 24,389,872 of record JAOPSE010000014.1, read on the forward strand.
CATGACTGGACCGGTGACGGTGACGTGGTTGACGCTGCGGTAGTGGTCCCTCTTCTGTCGCTTTGTGTCGAAGTCGACACTGGACCCCCTAGTGATCATGTGAATGACTCCGCGATACAGCTGATCAGCGAAGTCTTCTTGTTTTGGTGCTTGGGGGTGGTTTGGGTGGTGCATGTTTGCCTGTTGCGGGTGTGGAGGTGGGGGTGGGGGAGGTACGATTTGTACCTCTTGGTGATGTTGGTATGCGTGGTTAGGTGGATGTTATGCGGGGCCGTGGTTGTATGGTTGAGGGAGTTGTTGATATGTGTGCGCGACAACTCTTGGGTTGTCGGCTAGTTGCGCCCGAGACATCCTGTCCCTGGTGGCCTTCGTTTCCGGGCAGTCCCTTGTTGGGTGCGCACAGTCTTCGCTGTGAAACAAGCAGTAAAACCGACGTGGCTGTTGCGCCCGTCCTCGACCCCAACCACGAGTTCCATTGCCGTGGCCCTGGGGGGATAATCTTGGCGGCGAGGGGCCTCACCAGTGGGGTGCTGGTTGGCGATGTTATGTACCTGCTGCTGACTGCGGCCGTCCCGACCGAAGTCTGACTACGAAGGTCTCGTCCACGTTCGGCTGGACTGCGGAGGGTCCTTGGGTTTCCTCTGGGATTCGACCTTGCACTGGTGGAGCTCTTCAGATCTGGCATTTTTTTCGAACAGCTGATACAGCTCCTGGAGGTTCTTGGGTGGATCCCTAATGCAGTGGCTGTAAAGGACGCCAGCCCAAAGGCCGCTGATGGTGTAGTGAATGGCGATTTGGTCATCAACCGAAGGCAGTTGTGACTTGAGAGTCAGAAACTTACGGTAATACTCCCGTAGAGTTTCTCTCTCCAGCTGCTTGCAGAGTGACAATTCGGCCAAGGCATCGGTGTCTGGGCGGTACCCTTGGAAGTTGAGCAGAAATTTGTCCCGGAGACTTCTCCAGGAGTCAATGGACAACGGGGGCAATCGCGTGTACCAGGTTAGGGCCGGACCCTCGAGGGCGATGATGAAGGACTTGGCCATCGTGGCGTCGTCCCCTCCGGATGATGCGACAGCGACTTGATAGCTCATGATGTACTATGCTGGGTCGGTGCTGCCGTTATACTTGGGGTAGGTCCCTGCCCTAAAGTTGGCGGGCCATGGTGACACCTGCATTTGCGGCGCCAGGGGGCTCCGTTCATCAAGGTAATTGATGCCTTGGAAAGCTGCGGCGTGCGGGATGAAGGGTCCGTGCTGAGGAACGAATAGGTCTCCGACTGGCGCGCACTGCTGGAGGGGCGGGCCATGTTGCAGTTCATGTTGGCCTTCGCGCTACAAGAGTGCAATCTCCTGCTCAAGCTCTTGAGCCCTCTGCTCCTCATCTCATATCATTTGGCGCACCTTGGCCTGCGCAGAGATACATTGGCGCTTGGCCTCTAGGATTTCTTTCTGCTTCTGGATGTTACGGTTTTTGAGGCGCAGGGCCCGTAGCTGTAGTTGTTCTTCTACGGAGACACCGAGGACCTCGCCATCCTCTGCTGCGTCCTTGCCCTCTAGTGGTGCGAAGCCTGGGGGTGGCGCTTGTGGCTGTCCTTCGGAGCTGTAGGTGCGGAGGGTGCCTTCTGGAGTGTGCTGATCGTTGCGCTGTCTCTTACTATGTGCTTCGTCTTCGCCAGCTCCTTGGTGGGTGTTGTCGGCGAGGGCCTTGCCCTTTTTCTCAACTAGCAGTGCTGCCTTCGCTGCTTCGTCGACGGATGGGGCTGCCTTCGAGTTAGCTCTTTTGGGTGCCATCGCGGGTGGTTTTCTCGTAGCACGAACGGTGGGCGCCAATGTTGGAGCTTGCGCTCCTGGGCAGGTTGATTCCAACAGGGGAGTGAGAGAGATGTGAACATGGTTTAACTCGAGGCGGCAATTGCTCTGTTAATCCAGCCTCTCAAGGGCACTGCACGGGGGTATTTATAGGTGCCTGAGTGTCTAACGTCTCAATGTAAGGACGCATGTACCCTCAGGCACCCGGTCTATCCCCGGAATATTCCTGTAAAGGAGGGTTACAGACTGTCATTACAGAAAAGCTATTACAGATCGGGCCCGTAACACACTTATCCGAGCGGAGCCGTTACAATGGGCCGAATCCCACGTGGGCCTCCAGGTGGAGTGAGGACGTGGGACGGGGCGACGTCGCCGTAGGCCTTTGCCTTGTAGTGTAGAAGACAAAGGGTGGACCTCGCCGGTCGTTCTGCTTCCTGTCAGCGCAGCGAGATAGACGAAGGCTGGAGCGGAGGGTAGCATCTTCGCCTTCACCCCAACATCTAGCAAGGTAAGATAGATACAACTCATTTATCATAGCCCCTGCTCATGGAGGGTGATATGTGAGATAGTAGGAGATATAACTGCTACCTAGAGTATCAACCTTTTTACAAGGCCATACCTTTTTAGAACTTCTCTATAAACACATGGTGGAATACAAAGACAAGAATATATTGTCGACACGTACAAGCTACCACAAAAAATCCATGCAACAAATGACAAACATAGGCAAGGTATAGTCTAGACACCATATCTAGACTATAACTTACTACTCTAACTTTAACCCGCTAAGTTCGCTAAGTGAAGCTAGAGCACTCTACTAAAGTAAAGCAATGTACCAATGAGAACATGTTATATATCTACTATATTAGAATCTAAATATCAAACACTATAAAAGGTCTTATATGTTTAGTTATAGAGAAGAGCACATTCACCAAGGTATATCTTGAGGAGGTTCTCGACAGGCCCAACACTCGCTCCACTCTCTCTCCCCATGAATAACTTATATGACTCCTAAAAAGTATATGGCTTCTTTGTTGTGGTCGTAATTTAAGAGTGAGAGGGTAAAGGGTATTTGTAATACTTTTAGGTGGACCCATGAATCCATGTGACACCCTGCATCAACCATAGGATCAAATTGACTAAGAATCAAGGGTTAGAATGAATGATACACCCTTGCATGCTTCCATGCCCTAAGCTGGTTCAAGCCACCAAGGGGGCAGTCGACTAGGGGGGTTATACGACCCCTATGATAGGTAGGACCACCCCCTCTAGTGTGGGACCTCTTACCATCATCTTGAGTAGGTAAGTTGATGATTTTAACTACACAAGCATGTGATGAAATTATTGCCAATAGGTAGAGCCAATATAGGTTGAGTGTGAGTGGGAACTCACATTCGTGAGTGTAGAGTGCTCCATTGGGATATAACCAACACTAAAATTGCAAAGGGGTATAACTTGGCATAGTTCATAAATTTTTTAGGTCAACTCTATTTGACTAAGCATGAACTTGGTGTAAGACTTGAACTCGATGAGGGGTAAGGTCACTATGAGTATTAGATATTGAGCGTCATAGCTCGTGGAGTACCTATAAGGACCATCCTCTATGATAGTAAGTTGGAGTAACCCCTGTACAAACCATAAATATTATATGTTGGAATAACTCTTGTGGGTATAATTGTACTCACGTATAACTGTTAAGCTACCTATTGGGCCCCATGTGCAAGCGATTTGTGGCTGGGGATCAGCGCTGGGATTTTCGTTCTTGAGCTGTTGAATGTCATCCATGTACGAGTTGGTGCGGGCAAATGGCAACCGGGCGCAGACGACCATGCCATCACAAACCAATTAGGACATGTATGGTGTGTTTAATGTAGAGGTTTTAAAAGTCTTTAAAGGGGGGTTTTTGCAAAAAAAACTGGAGTCGTCTCTCCGTAAAGAAACACATCTAGCTGATAAACCAAATAGCAACAGACGCCTCACTTCACACTGTACAAAATTCGTTGTCTGTTCTATCGATCCGATGCTACACAAACGTATTTATTTTTGTATTTAATAGTGAGCTACATTTATAGACACTTTATTATATAATATAGTCTATTAGTTATCTTTTGTGCTTAGAGAACCATTTTTTACCTCTTCAATGTACATGCCCTTGAGCTACATGTATAGGAATAGGAACCAAAAGCGGGCTAACGGATCTCGGACCGTTAATGCCCTGGCCGTCCGATCCGAGCAACTTGCATTGTAACGGATTGGCCTAACGGATCCCGATGCCAAGTTAGGTGCCGAGGTGGGGGCATGCATGTGGCAACGCCTAACCGACCGGAATATGACACACGCTCTTGATCATTTCTGAGTTATATGGATGATTCTTGTCGGTTGGATCGTGCTGTGATCTGACTCGATCATGCGGTTTAGCTGCTCTAGTGGAGCTTGATCGCCGATGGTGTTGCTACTAGTAGCTGGATGGCCGGGCTGTCCTAGCACTCTGCCTAGCAAAAATCTACAAGTTTCGCAGTCTACTTGCTAGAGCCATTTTTCTACACTAATATAATACTAGGCCACAAGGAAAAAATACCAAAGATTAAATGTGGTAAGTAAAAGCATGTAAAGGAAGGACAGACTTGTTAAAGCAATAATCTGCATATTTTTTCAAGGGACAGCCCAGCCCGCAAAATTACTCTGTTAGAGGAGCAGGACGGGTGCGCTGTCACATGGATAGACACATGCAGAGCTCAGCCAGAATAAATGAAAAAAGATCCAGCAGATTAATCTGTTTTTTCTAGAAAGCCTGGCTGCTTTCTAGTGCATGCAGTGGTGCCTCTACATATACATCAGGACTGGACGACTGGTCGACTTGGACGTCCAAATGCTGACGATGCAATTCGCTGTCATCAGTTGTGATTGTGAGCTCATCAAACAAGTACCTACTGTACATAACATCGTAGTCGGCTGTTGGCCAGTAGCTAGTGTTCGATCCCTTTCTCTACAAGAGCTTTCACTTGTATTGTTGGTTATGCACGTGGTTAATTAACCGTAGGCCACTCTTCAGTAGTGACGTCGTCAGATCTGACCTCGGCATGCCTCTCTCTCTCTCTCTCTCTCTCTCCAGTCTTCACTCCATGGATCAAATTAAACCACGCACCAACACAACCAAAGCATCGTCTTCAGCTCATTCATATAAGTACACAGCTAGCCACACAAAGCAAACGCATCAATAAAGAAAAAAATGGATGCTTTCATGGGGTCAGTGCTGGGTGCCCTCCTGGCCGTGCTCGCCTCCACGCTGCTGATCGGAGCGCTGTTCTTTCTGGTGTGGAAGCCCTACGTCGTCACCCGGTGGTTTCGGGGTCAGGGCATCGGGGGCCCAAGCTACAGGTTCCTCGTCGGCTCCCTGCCGGAGATCAAGCGGATGAAAGCCGCCGGCAGCAAGATCACACTCGACGTCGGCTCCCATGACTTCGTCCCCATCGTGCAGCCGCAGTACCGTAGATGGGTATCCGATTACGGTATGCACAGCGTCTAAATTAGCAAGAGTGGCGTTCGTCTGGAGAATCGAATCGAATGATGTATGTGTCTGACAGTCTGACTGCCGTTCACTGCAGGGAAGACATTTCTGTACTGGTTCGGCGCGGTGCCGACCATCTGCGTCGCCGAGGTGGGCCTGGTGAAGCAGGTGCTCGCGGAGAGGACAGGCCTGTTCCCCAAGGACTACATGAACGACAACATGGAGGTACTTCTTGGCAAGGGTCTCGTTCTCGCCAACGGCGAAGACTGGAAACGCCACCGCGAGGTGGTGCACCCGGCCTTCAAGCCCGACAAGCTCAAGGTCAGCCTGATATGGCGTCTGAGACCAAGCATACTACCCTGATCCCACTGCATATGCAAATACAATGTGATCATTAAATTCATTACTGCGTCATTGTCATGTCGCACTCGCATGTATGCAGGCGATGTCCGTGGTCATGGCCGACCTGGCGCAGCGGATGATGCAGCAATGGCGATCTCAGATACAGCGGGCCAGCAACCATGAGGCTGAAATTGAACTCAGCAGCGAGTTCTCGGAGCTGACTTCAGATGTCATCGCGCACACGGCCTTCGGTACCAGCTATAATGAGGGTAAGGAGGTGTTCGTCGCCCAGAAGGAGCTCCAAGAACTCACATTTTCGACATGGCTTGATATCCCTGCTCCTGCTTGTCTAAGGTAAACACTGATCATTCAACTAATCGCTTCTTTGCATAAAGGCAATGGAATACTCAATAATCGAAATTCATTTGCATACATATATGCATGAAGGAAACTGAAATTGCCAACTAGCAAGAGCAGCCGTCGAGTTGAAGAACTGGACAAGAAGGTGAGGAGCATGCTCATGGCGATAATCGAAGGGCGCCTTGCCGCGAGGGGCACCAGTGGATACGGCAACGATCTGCTCGGCCTGATGCTCGAAGCGCGCGCTCTGGAGCAAGAAGGGCATCAGATGCTCACCACGGAGGAGATCGTGGACGAGTGCAAGACCTTCATCTTCGCTGGGCAGGATACCACCTCGCACCTCCTCACCTGGACCATGTTCCTGCTTAGCAGGTACCCTGAGTGGCAACACAGGCTGAGGGAGGAGGTGCTGAGAGAGTGTGGCGATGCAGTGCCAAATCCGGACACAGTCACCAAGCTCAAACTAGTAAACCTAGCATATATATCCCTCCCCCTCCCGCCAGAAATTTGGAACCGGTCAATGTATTGATATCCATTGCCGTTCAGGTTAACATGGTTCTTCTCGAGTCATTGAGGCTCTACAGCCCCGTGGTGTTCATAAGAAGGGCCGTAGGCTCAGACATCCAGCTCGGCAGCACGAGGGTGCCCAAGGGAACAATGCTGTCGATACCAATTGCATTGCTGCACAGGGACAAGGATGTCTGGGGCCAAGATGCTGACGAGTTCAACCCTGACAGGTTCGAGCATGGCGTGTCCAATGCCGCTGCCAAACACCCCAATGCCCTGCTGTCCTTCTCCCAGGGGCCTAGGGCCTGCATCGGCCAGAACTTCGCGATGCTTGAGGCCCGTATCGGGATCGCCATGATCCTTCAGAGGTTCTCGTTTGAGCTCTCGCCAAACTATGTCCATGCACCCAAGGAAGCGGTCACCCTTATGCCCAGGTTCGGGCTTCCCATCATCCTGAGGAACCTTCTCGATTGAGATGTGCTACCATAAATATATATACGCACTGCCACTTTCTTTTGGCCGAGGTTTGTCACACCAACAGCTAGTTTGGAAACACCGTTTTTTCAAGAGATTCCAATTTTCCAAGAGAAAATGAACTAATTTCCCTTATAAAAATTGGAATCTAATCGAAAAACAGTGTTCCCAAACTAACCCTAAACAAACACTTGTGGGTATTTGGTATGTCATTATGTGATGCTCTTGTATTTTTTTACTTTATTTACGGTTTGCTTTAGTTTCTTACGCAGATTGTAATGAATAAAACACTTGTCGGGGAGATTACCCGCAATAATTATAGTTGTGTTCCTCCACTATGGCTACACTATGGCAGCATCGTACAAAATAGACATACTGAATGATTAAATCAGACAGCTAGAGAGGTGCGAATTGGAGCCAATAATTTTTTTTTTCACCACCACAATTGTCGGGTACCTGGGAACCGGGTAATTAAAGAAGGCACGAAGGCCTCTCAAAGACGGCCCACGAACCGGACGGCATACCTGCCAAACAGCTCGACGTGGAGATCCAAAAGGCCTCCCGAGGATGGCCCGCCAAGACGTCCGAACAAATCCACCGAGCAACCCAGTGAGGTGGGGCTGCCGAGCAATCCAATGAGGCGGTGCTGCCGAGCAATTAGCCCGCCAAGCAACACAGCGAGGTGGGACTGTCGGCCAACCTGCCCACCGAGCAACTCAGCAAGACGACAGACTCTCAGGTGGACACCCCTACTGAAAGGAAGAGCCAACCTAGTACTATTGAGCCATGTCGGCACGATTGAACATTACCGAGACATGCCCAGACCGTGGAAGCAGTACTGAGGAGTCTCTGTCAAGCACAACGTCGAATATGTATCCCCGCTGACCAGTGGTACCAGACAACCCCAACCGCAGATGCCTTAGCATCGGGGTCTCTACAGTGACCCATACGCCGGAGGGGACGGGACAACACATTGTACCAGTCATACGCCTACGCATGATGAAAAGTGCACTACCGGAAATAGCTTTTTTGTCGAGTGTCTGAAGCACTCGGCAAAGTCTGTAAAACACTTGGCGAAGGCTTTTCTGAGTGTGACACTCGACAAAGAAAGCTCAGCGAACTGTACATCGGCAACGACTTCTTTGCTGCCGAGTGTCAACACGTACTCGATAAAGAAAAGTCGCCGTCACGATGGCTGGTAACAGCGACAGAGCCTATGCCGAGTGCCCACAGAGTAACACTCGGCAAAGAGTTCCCTTTGCCGAGTGTCCACTGTACTGATACTCAACAAAGAGTTTCCCTTGGCCGAGCGTATTAGGTGACACTCGGTAAAAGCTCTCTCTTTACCGAGTGTCCGCCGGACTAGCACTCGGCAAAGAGATCACCAGCGGGCTCCTTTGTCAGTACCTTTGCCGAGTGCACTAGAAGGCACTCGACAAAAGTTACTTCTTTGCCGAGTGCCAAGGCCACAACACTAGGCAAAAAGGCTTTACCAGTGCCTAGGTGTGCCTTCTTTGCTGAGTGCTATGACTTTGACACTTAGCAAAGTACCTCTTTGCCGAGTGTTACACTTGGCAAAGTGACCAGTATACCCCTTTTTTATTTGTTTTTGCTATTCCATCTAAACAAACAAAAGATATCATATAATCATCACAGTTATCACATAATCATCACATATATCACATATACATCACATATCTCACAAAGACCATAAATCAAACAAGTTCTCACAAAGCATTACCAACATGTTTGAACACAAACATAAGTATCCAACACTCAAGGATATAAGTCTCAAGTATCTCACAAAGCATTACCAACATCAACAAGTTCAGACCAAGTTATTTCACAAAGTGTTAACAACACTAACAAAGATAATATCATGTGCACAAAGTATCTCATCGAGGTGGGCAGCTGGAGTGGTGCAGCGATGGGCTGGGTGATCCATGAGGGTTGTTGGATGCCGCACCATATTGTCCCTGCACAGAGAAAAGATTGCATGTGTTATACCAGATGAATATATATCATGAAGAACTAGAATTTTGATACTCATAGGAGTACGGAACTGAGCAGGGTCAACTGAAAGGAACAACAGAGGTGGTGGAGCAAAACCATGTGCGGCGCCAAGGCTCTGCATGTACTGGAACATCTCCGCCATCCTCTGTTGATTTGCCAAGTGGGCCTCCCGCTCCGCTATCATTCTCGCCTCCATCTCCTATCGTTCCCTCGTCTCTTCTTCTAGCTGGGCCTGTAATATTCCAACCCAATGTTATAATAACTCAAAGAGAAGGTATGTAACTCAAGGTATGATGAGTTACAGAAGCACTAACCTGGAGTTGCTGTATGCGGTGATGTGAGCTGTCCTGCTAAGGTCATATGGCTGGGCTCGAGCTCGTGCTCCTTGCTCACACCTGAGACGGAGTGGGAGTGGATGACGAGTCGATTGCCCTGTCAACAATCCAGTACCGCCCATTCCTCTTGCCTCCTCCGACCCTCATGAGGACATCTCCATCGATGTCCTCGGATCGTAATCTAGCCCATGGACCTCCCGTGCCATGGTAGTGTACTCACTTAGGCGGCTGTAGACGGCGGGGTTGCTGTACGTCTCGAGCCCATCATCCGAGTTGTAGGTGACGTCGGATGTTGCCTTGCCCTTGTGGGCCATAGCTTAAGCTAAGAAGATGGAGCAAGGTTGGCCACCATGTGACGCCGACTGCAAGAAAACCAACGAGATAGTTAGAAATCATATCTAATCCACTGTTATATACCTACATAAAAAAGATGGCGTACCCATGCTTCCGCATATTTGCCGAGGTTGCGGCTGCCTTGGTGGTGGGAGGGACCTTGCATCATCAGACGCCGTTCCCGGCTAGCAATGTGCGTCTCGTCTCGCTCAGGCGAGCACCACATATCCACCATCTACTCCCAGCACTGAGGATGCGCGAAGCACCAATAAGGAATCATCTACAAAGTATAACAAGTACACTGAATATCAGAAGATAAAATTAAGAAAAAATTTTGTCATGAATATTTAAGTGTTGTATTTACCTGCAAGTATTGGTCCCTAGTCAACGACATGGTCCGGCCGTCCTGCTTGGTCACCTTCTCCCCAAGGACGGAGACATGGTAGCTGACGATGGCCTGGATTCGCACCTCATAGTGCATGTCCACGACGTGCTTCTTACAGCTCGTGGTGGCCATCACATCCACCCTGGCCTCGTATCTAGCCTCGCATTTGAAGAAATCCTGCATACAAAGACTTATTTCAAGAATGTGCAACGAATGCAAGATATTTTATAATATAGTAAGACTTACCCACAACTCTTGCTTCCCCTACTCTGCCTTATTGTTGAATTCCCTGTCGTCCCGGTCTACTGCATCGGGGGCGACGACATAGTAGTCGAAGGTGTAGGCTGGGCACGTCACTCCAGCGTACTCAACCAGTCCAGGGAATGGTTCCCTGCACAGAAAGGCCGAGGATGCCATTGGGGTTGCGGTCATGACCCCTGTATTCTCCACAATCTTCCAACACCTGCCCAAGTGATAAATAAAAAGTATTAGTTTATATTATGAATTTGAACACATAATATGAACAAGCAGCGAGAATATCTAAAGTTACATGCCTCTCCCCATCGGTCGAATCAGTGGCCGCCTATCACGAAGTATGGACGCTAAGGGAGACTCGTGGGACCTCGCAGGTAGACATTCCTCGAACCTGAGGCGTCCTGCTGAGCGTCGTCATCGTCCTGCTACGCCGCATCGACAACGACCTGCTGCTCCACCTGCTGCTGGACGTCGTCGTCCGGCTATGTTTCCTCCGCCGTCCTGCAGGTGCTCCTCCCCCCTCCTCATCCTCATCGCACTGTCCACCATCTTTGTCCAACAACCTGCAATTAAGATTAAGCAAATAATCACATATAAAAAAGATGTTTTTAGAAACAGGTGCGAAATAAAAAAATATAGCATTACATCGATTAAAAATAATCTTCACATGTGTTGGGGTTAGCCGGATAATAAGTCTCATCATCACTATCAACCATTTCATAGTCAACACCTGTAATACCCAAAGTGTAAGGAAGAACACGAGTAGAAAGTTGCTCTCCTTTATATATGTGTGTGAATCTCTATCTATCATCACATGTGATTAATCAGGTTTAAAAATGAGTAAAACTCTATCAAGACACAAATGAACCATTGCATCATATTGGGTCTTTGTTTGTGCATTTTTGTGACAATATAAAAATACTGTGAAAAGAAATATACCAAAGTTCAAAGTAGAATTTAAGATTTAAAGGGAAAATTCAAGAATTTAAAATGAGATAAAGAAAGAGAGAAAGGATATATAAAAATATAAATAATATATATAAATATATATATCCAAATTGGAACTTGTTATGGCATAATATGATCTAAGGATAAATTTGTCACAAGTTTGAATTTAAACTAGAATTTAAATTTAAATTGAAAGTCTAAAAGGAATAAAAAAAATAAGAAAACAAAAGAAACTCGCGCTTGGGCCAAACCCGGTAAGTCGGCCCATCTAGATTCCTCGCTGTGCGGCCCAAACCTTTTCCTCCGCCCGCGCGCGCGCGTATCGGCCACAGACCCCGCAAGGTGGGACCCAACCCGCAGACACATGCTACACCACAGTTTGGCGCACGAACTCACCGGCTCACGGGCCCTCTGCGTCAGGCGCCCACCTCCCCCTTCCTTCGCCGCTCAGTGTGGGCGAGCTCGGTCATGGAGGGCGATGCGGACACCGTTTTGGGCACGCGTGAACCAACCCTGGACGGCTATAAGAAGGGGGTAGCCGGGATTCTTATCCTCTCCCTTTTCTCCATCAACGTGCAAATAGTCCCAACCAAACCAACCCCCACTATCGCCATGTGGGCCGAGCGCCGCCGCACGGGGCAAGCCTTCCCCTTCGCCGATCTGGGCGAGTTGTCGGGCCGTGGAGCATCGCGAGTTCGTGATGAATCTGTCCGTGGTCTCGGCGGGGCAAATCAAGAGTCCGTGCGTGAGGAATTGCTCATCGGCATATCACCGACGACGGAAAATCGCGCCGTCTCGTGGGCAGCCTCTTCCTCACCTCCATACCCAGTGAGTACCTCCCCAGGGGCTTTGTGTTTATACGTGCAACGTGTAGAGGGCAATAGGAGGGAGTTTCGGGCTCGGATTTGGCGGTTGAGCGATCCTTGGCAATGGCTTCGCCGCAGAATAGGGGCGAGCCACCGCTCTCTGGTGGAAACCGAGCGTGTTTGGGTTTTGCCGTTAGATCCGTAACCAACGCCCCAGATTAGGACTGGAGTACCTGTTCGGCGTGGTCCGATCATGGTTGTCGATCGGCGAATGAGCGCAGGAGGTTACATCATAGGATTTTTAAATCAGAGCCGCCTATGGGTGATCTAGTGGCTGCGATCCAGTACCGGTTCGCGAGGGCGCCGAGCTAATCTGTTCGGTTGTATGATAATCGAGCGACTGTTATTCACCAATACCCCTTCGGCCGATACAAATTGCATACGAGCCCCTGGACCATGCAGTAATTAACCCGCCGTACATTACTACTGTTCTCTGTGTCTCGGGGTTTTTACCTTGGCGCCCCTGTGCTTCTGGTTAATTGGTGTGCGGTCCAGACAGAGCTAAAATCTATAGAATTTATTTAGAAAATGAGTTTTTAATAGGAAAACAATTTCTAGAATTTGTATAATTCATAGAAAATGCGTATGAGCCCCAAATTGGTCCATTCCAGTTCCTAAATCTTTGTAATATTATTGTCTAGCCATTAGTGCCTCTGTTTTGGCATGAAAGACACATTAACATTTATCTAGTACTTAATCTTGTATTAAATACATTCAGAAATTCATATCTTAAAATCTATAACTCCAAAATTAATAATTCCAGTTCCTTTGATCTTATTTTAATGTCTAGATTATTACTGTGTATTGTATTTACATGTTTGGTGTGATGTTAATTTTTGCTATACTATGTATGTGTTGTGTTGATGCGAGTAGACGAGCAAGCTACAGAGGATTCTGAGGTTCAGCTGGTTGAGACTGCTGAGCAGGAGCTCATTGAAGGCAAGTTGTGCCCTTGATCAGTTCTTTTACCTATTCATGTTCTTATTAATCATAATGATCTGCATAGGTTAATTTTGATGGGACCTAATAGGTTACCCTAGATTTGAATATCTTTATACCTTGTTTCACCACTGGTTTTACTACTAAATTTTTGGGTAGTACATGCTATTGCTTTAGGTGGATTTGGGTATAGAGATAATCATCACTCATTTTTGTACTTTTTATTATCTGTTCATTATTTACTGTTCATGATAAGATCATTATGTTAATGGGAACAGGGAGAACCACCCGGGAAAACAGTGCTACCACAAGGGTTTAATGGGACGCCCTTAGCTGATTAACTAGGAAAGCTAGGGATGACTACCTTACACGAAAGGGGCAAGAGCAGTAGGGGAGTGGTCAGTGTAGGGATGTCCTTGGGTTGATTTTGCTGCGATGGGGGTCAGGCGAGGGATTCCTGCACTGGAGCTTCCTATAAACTGTAGCGGGTAGTCTGAAGCTAGTGGAACTTTGTAAAGGCCTCGTAGTGGTACCCTGCCTCGCTTCCTTGGTAGAGGTGTATGGGGTCTGATCAACTCCGTGGCAAATGGGTAACACGACTTGTGGGTAAAGATGCGCAACCTCTATAGAGTGTAAAACTGGTATACTAGCCGTGCTCACGGTCATGAGCGGCTCGGACACTCACATGATTAATTTATGGAACTTAAACTTAATTTGTTATATCATTGCATTTGGGATCATTTTATTATTACTTTTACTTACTATTTGTAAGGTTTGGTATTTACTTACACTTAGTAACTGCTAATAAAATTTTGACCAACTTATAAAAGCAATGCTCAGCTTCAACCTTTATTTCATTGATCAGCCTTACACTTCATGAACTCCCACCTTTGGTGAGTTCATGCCACATTATTCCCCACGACTTGTTGAGCTATGATCGTATGTGAGCTCACTCTTGCTGTCCCACACACCCCCACAGGAGAAGAACAGGTGGTCGAAGAGGAGCCGCCTAATACTGAGGCTTTCGACTTGATCTAGGTGGTGTCTCCCAGTCAGCTTTCTGGCGCCAAGGATAGATTTTAGTTCCTGCTATATTCATCTTTTATTTTGTAAGACTTCCGCTATGTAATAAGTACTCTGATTTTATTGTGACATTTATCTCAATACACTCTGTTATTATATATGTTGTCTTCTTTGGCGCATGTATGAGATGCACCCGGCTTTGTTCCTTAAAGCCCGGGTGTGATAGAAGTGGTATCAGAGCAAATGTTGACTGTAGGACGAAACCTAGATAGAAATGGATAAACCCTTACCTACTTACCTTACTCTGAATCATTCCCTACTTATCTTATCTTGATCTTGTCTCACCTTCTACTGTTCTACTCTGATCATTCTTACCTTCTGTATTCTAGGACAAGATGGATTTCAAATCTTGGAATCCCTACCCCTATGACATTTTTAAGAGATAGGAGTCCTAAGAAAAAAACTATTTTCTCTATTTTAAAAATGTTGTTTGGTTATTCTGATGATAAATGTCTGATTTGCTTCTTTTATTGATTGAAATATTATATATGGACATCCTAGTATGTACCACCATAAGGTAATAAATTAGCTATGGTAAATAAAACATTAAACTGCTTAGCTAATAAATCCCCCAAAGTAACATGATTCGTAATTACTGCCTTGTCTACTATTCTCTTACCATATGTATCTAACTCAGATGGTCAATACCAGGCGGGGTGGTGGAATTGATTTACCTCCTAATCGACACACTCGGTGGATATATAGACAACCCCAGCCACAACCAGCAGAGATGAATCCTCCTAATCCTCCACTAGGCGGAGTTGACCCACTGATTGCAGCTCAGATGAGGATGATGCAACAGATGGCGGACACAATGGCAGATATGCGTGCTCAGATGCAGCAAGAACGCTAGGAGATGCGCCAGGAGAGAGAAGAGATGCACGAGGAGTTGTGCCAGGAGCGAGAAGAGATACACGAGGAGAGGAGGGTGCAATAGCAATTTCAGCAACAACAGCAATAGCAACAACATCAACAAGTACCATTGCCTCCACCACCACCACCAGTTCCACCTCATGATAAGCACCGGGAATTTATGAGTCATAAGCCATCAACCTTCACCAGCTCTCCAGATCCACTTGATGCTGATGATTGGCTAAAATCAATTGAGAAGATGCTCAACATTGCTCAATGCTTAGACCGGGAAAAGGTTCTTTATGCTTCTGGTCGTCTGATAGGTCCTGCTTCTGACTAGTGGGATTCTTATACTGCTGCCCATGATGCTGCTGATACTATTACTTGGGCAGAGTTCAGTGCACAATTCAGAAACTACCATATTCCGGCTGGATTGATGAAGATCAAGAAGAAGGAGTTTCTATCATTGAAGCAAGGCAACATGTCTGTTAGCGAGTACAGAGATAAATTCATTCAGCTCTCCAGATATGCTCCGGATGAAGTTGCTCAGGATGAAAGGAAGCAGGAATATTTTATTGAAGGACTTAATGGACCCCTACAGTATGCACTGGTGGCACACACATTTCCATCATTTCAGAGGCTGCTGGATAAGGCTCTTGCTATTGAACACAAGCATGTTCAACTGGGTGATCTGAAGAGGAAGGCTATCTCATATGGACAGGGTAGCAGCAGTGTTCGTCCCCGCTATGTTTCGCCACAGGGTACACCTACTCGTCCAGGAGGAGGACCACACCCAGCTCAGTACGCTCCACAGGGGTCTCCACGGACACCTCCTACTCGTCAGGCTACTCCCACTGGCACCCCGACGAGGTCTGCAGGACAGAAGACCAGCCCTACATGCTTCAAGTGCAGTCAGATTGGGCACTATGCTAATGCTTGTCCGATGGGAAATTCTGGTGCACGAGCTAAGAACAAGCAACAGACTCCTGGTAAGGGATACTCTATTGCTAGGGTTGATCAAGTCAGCGTTGATGCTACTCCTGATGGTGCAGACATCGTACTTGGTATGTTTTATGTTAATGCAATTCCTGCAACCATATTATTTGATTCTGGTGCTACACATTCATTCATGTCTACACGATATGCCAACACAAATGAGATACCACTGCTAAATATGAGAAAACCAATGATAGTAATCACACCTAAAGGGCCTATTGAGGCAAATCAAATGACACATAGATTGACATTAACAATTATGGGAAGAGAATTTGGAGCTACTGCTATAATATTAGAGGCCAGCAGCATAGATCTGATCCTTGGTATGTCATGGTTAAGGAAGGCAAAGGTCATTATAGCATGTGGTAGAGGTACTATAGAACTCACTAGCCCTAAAGGAGAAATGTTTCAAGTTCAAATTGCAGTAACCACCTCATCCGAATGGGCTATATACTTTATACCTAAGGAGTTTGTTGGTGACAACATCCGGGTGGTTAGAGATTTTCTGGATGTCTTTCCAGAGGAGTTACCAGGGATGCCACCAGATAGGGAAGTTGAGTTTGTAATTGATCTTCTACCTGGAACTGCCCCTATTTCTAAACGGCCTTACAGGATGTCTGTAGAAGAGTTAAAGGAACTAAAGAAGCAGTTAACTGAGTTACAGGAGGCAGGGTACATTCGGCCGAGTTCCTCACCATGGGGAGCACCGGTACTATTTGTACAGATGTGTGTGGATTATAGATCACTTAATGATGTTACTGTGAAGAACAAGTATCCATTAGCCCGTATTGATGATTTATTTGATCAGATGAGAGGTGCTAGGGTATTCTCAAAGATTGATCTACGATCGGGTTACCATCAAATGAAGATTAGACCATCGGATATTCCCAAGACGGCTTTCTCAACCTGATATGGATTATATGAGTTCACTGTTATGTCGTTTGGATTGACTAATGCACCAGATTATTTTATGAATTTGATGAATAAGGTGTTTATGGAGTATTTGGACAGATTCGTCGTGGTGTTCATCGACGATATTCTTATCTATTCTAAGAGTGAAAGTGATCATGAAGAACATCTAAGGTTGGTGCTACAGAAGATAAGAGATAATAAACTCTACGCAAAGTTTAGTAAATGCGAGTTTTGGATTGACAAGGTGCCATTCCTTGGTCATATTATTTCTAATGGAGGAATAGCAGTGGATCCTGCTAAAGTGAAGGAGATAATGGAATGGAGTGTACCCACTACAGTTACGGAGATCCAGAGTTTCTTGGGACTTGTAGGATATTATCGGAGATTTATTGAAGGATTCTCTAAGATTGCCAAGCCTATGACCTCGCTTCTGGAGAAGGGCAGAGAATTTAAGTGGGATGAGAAATGCCAAGAAAGCTTTGGTCAATTAAAGAAGAGATTGATGTCACCACCAGTGTTGGTTATGCCAGATCTGCAGAAAGGATTTGACATTTATTGTGATGCATGTGGCCAAGGATTGGGATGTGTGCTTATGCAAGAAGGACACGTGATCGCCTATGCGTCTTGTCAGTTGCGAAAACATGAATTGAACTATCCCACTCATGACTTAGAACTGGCAGCCGTTGTGCATGAGCTTAAGATTTGGAGACACTACATTATGGGAACTAAGTGTCAAGTGTACATGGACCATAAGAGTTTGAAGTATATATTCACTCAGAAGGATCTCAATCTTAGGCAACGCCGTTGGTTGGAGCTCATTAAGGATTATGATTTGGAGATTTACTATCACCCAGGCAAGGCGAATTTGGTTGCAGATGCCTTGAGTCGTAAGGAGCATGTTCATTTAGCTATTGTTGTTTAGCTACCCGATGAATTAGCAAAAGATTTTGAGAGACTCAACCTCGGGATTGTTACTCATACGGAAGGAGTCACCATCGAATTGGAACCTACCTTGGAGCAAGAAATTCGTAAAGGCCAAGTGGGTGATGCTAAAAATCAAGAGATTAAGGATCTAATTACGGAAGGTAGAGTGCCAGAATTCACAGAGGATGAGCAAGGTACTGTATGGTTCAAGGATCGAATATGTGTTCCGGAGATTGATAACCTTCATGAGACTATATTGAAAGAAGCCCATGATTCTGATTACTCTATCCACCCTGGTAGCACTAAGATGTATCAGGATTTGAAGCAAAAGTATTGGTGGTATGGATTGAAAAGAGATGTGGCTGCACATGTGGCTAAGTGTGATGTGTGTCAAAGAGTCAAGGCCGAACATCAAAGACCCGCTGGACTATTGCACCCATTGAAGATACCCGAGTGGAAATGGGAAGAAATTGGTATGGATTTCATTGTTGGACTACCCCGCACTCCAGCAGGATATGACTCTATTTGGGTAATTGTGGACAGATTGACAAAGGTGGCTCATTTCATACCTGTGAGGACTAATTACATGGGAGCTAAGCTAGAAGAATTGTATATGACTCGGATTGTTTGTCTATATGGAGTGCCTAAGAAGATCGTGTCTGATCGAGGATCACAGTTTACTTCTCGGTTTTGGAAGAAGTTGCATGAGAGCTTGGATACAAAGTTGAATTTTAGTTCAGCCTACCATCCTCAGACTGATGGACAAACAGAGAGGACTAACCAAGTGTTGGAGGATATGTTAAGAGCTTGTGCTCTTAAACATGGTGGAAGTTGGGATAAGAGCTTACCATATGCAGAGTTCTCTTATAATAATAGTTACCAAGCCAGTTTGAAGATGTCACCATTTGAGGCTCTATATGGCAGAAAGTGCAGGACTCCACTGTATTGGGATCAGACTGGAGAAAGGCAGTTCTTCGGGCCAGAGCTTATTCAAGAGGCAGAAGAACAAGTTCGAATGATAAGAGAAAATTTGAGAATTGCACAATCAAGGCAAAAGAGCTGTGCTGATAATAGGAGAAGACTACTGGAGTTTAAGGAGGGTGATCACGTGTATCTGAAGGTGTCATCGATCCGGGGTATGAGGAGATTTAAAGTTAAAGGAAAGTTGTCCCCTCGCTTTATTGGACCCTTCTTGATCTTAAAGCGAGTGGGTGAAGTTGCATATCAGCTAGAACTACCCGATCACCTGTCAGATGTACATGATGCATTCCATGTGTCCCAGCTAAAGAAGTGCCTCAGGGTACCTGAGGAGCAGCTACCACTGGAGGACCTTAGTGTTCAAGATGATTTGACTTATACTGAGTACCCTATTAAGATTCTGGACACTTTGACTCGAGTTACAAAAAATAAGGTGATAAATATGTGCAAAGTACAATGGAGTCACCACGGAGAAGATGAAGCTACTTGAGAGAGAGAAAAAGAGCTTCGCATAGATTTTCCCCACCTTTTCCCTAGATCCTCTTAAATCTTGAGGACGAGATTATTTTTTAAGGGGGGTAGGATTTGTAATACCCAAAATGTAAGGAAGAACAAGAGTAGAAAGCTGCTCTCCTTTATATATTTGTGTGAATCTCTATCTATCATCACATGTGATTAATTAGGTTTAAAAATGAGTAAAACTCTATCAAGACACAAATGAACCATTGCATCATATTGGGTCTTTGTTTGTGCATTTTTGTGACAATATAAAAATACTGTGAAAAGAAATATACCAAAGTTCAAAGTAGAATTTAAGATTTAAAGGGAAAATTTAAGAATTTAAAATGAGATAAAGAAAGAGAGAAAGGATATATAAAAATATAAATAATATATATAAATATATATATCCAAATTGGAACTTGTTATGGCATAATATGATCTAAGGATAAATTTGTCACAAGTTTGAATTTAAACTAGAATTTAAATTTAAATTGAAAGTCTAAAAGGAATAAAAAATAAGAAAACAAAAGAAACTCGCGCTTGGGCCATATCCGGTAAGTCGGCCCATCTGGATTCCTTGCTGCGCGGCCCAAACCTTTTCCTCCGGCCCTGCGCGCGCGTATTGGCCACAGACCCCACCAGGTGGGACCCAACCCGCAGACACACGCTACACCACAGTTTGGCGCACGGACTCACTGACTCGCGGGCCCTCTGCGTTAGGCGCCCACCTCCCCCTTCCTTCGCCGCACAGTGCGGACGAGCTCGGTCATGGCGGGCGATGCGGACACCGTTTTGGGCACGCGTGAACCAACCCTCGACGGCTATAAGAAGGGCGTAGCCGGGATTCTTATCCTCCCCCTTTTCTCCGTCAACGAGCAAATAGTCCCAACCAAACCAAACCCCACTATCGCCGTGTGGGCCGAGGGCCACCGCACGGGGCAAGCCTTCCCCTATGCCGATCTGGGCGAGTTGTCGGGCCGTGGAGCATCGCGGGTTCGTGGTGAATCCATCCGTGGTCTCGGTGGGGCAAATCAAGAGTCCGTGCGTGAGGAATTGCTCATCGGCGTATCACCGACGACGGAAAATCGCGCCGTCCCGTGGGTAGCCTCTTTCTTGCCTCCATACCCGGTGAGTACCTCCCCAGGGGCTTTGTGTTTATACGCGCAACATGTAGAGGGCAATAGGAGGGAGTTTCGGGCTCGGATTTGGCGGTTCAGCGATCCTCGGCCATGGCTCCGCCGCAGAACAGGGGTGAGCCACCGCTCTCCGATGGAAACCGAGCGTGTTTGGGATTCGCCGTTGGATCCATAACCAACGCCCCAGATTAGGACTAGAGTACCTGTTCGGCGCGGTCCGATCATGGCCGTCGATCAGTGGATGAGCGCAGGAGGTTACATCATAGGATTTTAAATCAGAGCCGCCGATGGGTGATCTAGTGGCTGCGATCCAGTACCGGTTTGCGAGGGCACTGAGCTAATCTGGGCGGTTGAATGATTAACGGGCGGCTGCTATTCACCGATACCCCTTCGGCCGATATAAATTGCATATGAGCCCCTGGACCATGCAGTAATTAACCCGCCATACATTACTACTGTTCTCTGTGTCTCGGGGTTTTTACCTTGGCGCCCCTGTGCTTCTGGTTAATTGGTGTGCGGTCCAGACAGAGCTAAAATCTATAGAATTTATTTAGAAAATGATTTTTTAATAGGAAAACAATTCCTAGAATTTGTATAATTCATAGAAAATGCGTATGAGCCCCAAATTGGTCCATTCTAGTTCCTAAATCTTTATAATATTATTGTCTAGCCATTAGTGCCTCTGTTTTGGCCTGAAAGACACATTAACATTTATCTAGTACTTAATCTTGTAATAAATACATTCAGAAATTCATATCTTAAAACCTATAACTCCAAAATTAATAATTCCAGTTCCAGTGATCTTATTTTAATGTCTAGATTATTATTGTGTATTTTATTTACATGTTTGGTGTGATGTTAATTTTTGCTATATTATGTATGTGTTGTGTTGATGCGAATAGACGAGCAAGCTACAGAGGATTCTAAGGTTCAGCTGGCTGAGACTCCTGAGCAGGAGCTCATTGAAGGCAAGTTGTGCCCTTGATCACTTCTTTTACCCATTCATGATCTTATTAATCATAATGATCTGCATAGGTTAATTTTGATGGGGCCCAATAGGTTACCCTAGATTTGACAATCTTTATACCTTGTTTCACCACTGGTTTTACTACTAAATTTTTGGGTAGTACATGCTATTGCTTTAGGTGGATTTGGGTATAGAGATAATCATCAGTCATTTTTATACTTTTTATTATCTGTTCATTATTTACTGTTCATGATAAGATCATTATGTTAATGGGAACATGGAGAACCACCTGGGAAAACAGTGCTACCACAAGGGAATGGGACACCCTTGGCTGATTAACTAGGAAAGCTAGTGGATGACTACCTTACCCGAAAGGGGCAAGGGCAGTAGGGGAGTGGTCAGTGTAGGGAGGTACTTGGGTTGATTTTGCTGCGATGGGGGGTCAGGCGAGGGATTCCTGCACTGGAGCTTCCTATAAACTGTAGTGGGTAGT
The DNA here is from genome assembly GCA_029449295.1 of Zea luxurians. Lineage (NCBI taxonomy): Eukaryota > Viridiplantae > Streptophyta > Magnoliopsida > Poales > Poaceae > Zea > Zea luxurians. Next base: position 24,411,787 of record JAOPSE010000014.1, read on the forward strand.
CTGAAGCTAGTGGAACTTTGTAAAGGCCTCGTAGTGGTACCCTGCCTCGCTTCCATGGTAGAGGTGTATGGGGTCTGATCAACTCCGTGGCAAATGGGTAACACGACTTGTGGGTAAAGGTGCGCAACCTCTGCAGAGTGTAAAACTGGTATACTAGCCGTGCTCACGGTCATGAGCGGCTCGGACACGCACATGATTAATTTATGGAACTTAAACTTAATTTGTCATATCATTGCATTTGGGATCATTTTATTATTACTTTTACTTACTATTTCTAAGGTTTGGTATTTACTTACACTTAGTAACTGCTAATAAAATTTTGACCAACTTATAAAAGCAATGCTTAGCTTCAACCTTTATTTCATTGATCAGCCTTACACTTCATGAACTCCCACCTTTGGTGAGTTCATGCCACATTATTCCCCACGACTTGTTGAGCTATGATCGTATGTGAGCTCACTCTTGCTGTCCCACACCCCTCCACAGGAGAAGAACAGGTGGTCGAAGAGGAGCCGCCTAATACTGAGGCTTTTGACTTGATCTAGGTGGCGTCTCCCAGTCAGCTTTCTGGCGCCAAGGATAGATTTTAGTTCCTGCTATATTCATCTTTTATTTTGTAAGACTTCCACTATGTAATAAGTACTCTGATTTTATTGTGACATTTATCTCTATACACTCTGTTATTATATATGTTGTCTTCTTTGGCGCATGTATGAGATGCACCCGGCTTTCTTCCTTAAAGCCTAGGTGTGATAACACCATCTGAAGGCGCAAGTTCATCATTAATGTCATTGCCTTCAAGTATTTCTTGATCATTCTCATTTTGCACCTCATCATCCTCCTGATCAATAATCATTTCAATATCTACTTCCATTCCAATAGCTTCGGTTAAGTCTATCTCAAATTGCCCTTCTAGCCTATCTTCTTGGAAGAACTCTCCATCATATGTGTTTGGGTCTAAGTTATAATCTTCATCGTTTGGAACATGTAATTTACTATACGGCGATACCTTATACACAACATCCCAACCCTTAAGATGTTCTTTTGTTTGGCACGCATATGGGAGATAATACACTTGTGTGGCATGTTGGGCCACGATATAGACATCGTCGCCTGGTAAGGTGGAATCTTGTCGAATTTCGACTATCCCAAGATTAGAATGTGTCCGTCTCGTCACTTGAGGGTTAAACCAATGACATTTGAATATCACTGGAGTAAGAGGTTTGGAACCATGAAAATTGAGTTCATATATTTCTTCGATTCATCCAAAATAATCGACCTCATCAAGGCCGAGCGTGAAGACACCAGAACCCGTTGTTTTCGATTGGGCCGACTTTGGTCGTAGCTTGTTGTGCCAAAACAGTGTCCATTGATGTCATACCCAGAATATTTCTTGACCCTATAAGTAAAGCCATTGGCTACTTGTCTCAACTCGGGACTCATAAACGGATCTCTTGGCCCTGCAAGTATTCACAAGTTAAAAGACGCTAAATTGAGTTCATAGATGGATCTCTTTGACAAACTAAGCACGTACCTTATGTTTGAACCAAGAAATGAAATCAGGCAATCCATTTCCCGCAACCTTTCTAAGAAGGGTATCATATTCTTGTGGAGTTGGGTCCCTTGATCGATGCCAGAATTCATGAAGAAATTGTTCCATGTATGGCGTCACCTCTTCAAGGTTGGTCAATATATATAGTATGAAATGGCGCCACTCTTCATGTCTCAGGGTCTTGGTGGTCAAACCACTTGCGCTTCTGAATTGGCCTCAAAATATGAGGTTTGATTCATTGCCGCCATCATTGTAACGAGGGGGTGGATTATGCACGCTCGGTAGTTTGTCACCATAGTAAGTTGTTGCGAAGTTTGACACATCCTTTAGAATGTATGCTTCTGCAATGGAAGCCTTGATTTTGCATTTATTTCTACATTTCTTTCAAATAGTATTTAGACATCTCTCGATTGGATAGCACCAACATCCCTACACGGCCCCCCATTCGTGCCTCATACGGGAGATGAAGAATCAAATGCTACATTGGATTGAAGAAGCTGGGTGGAAATAGCTTCTCATGCTTACACAGCAACACGGGTGTCAATCTTTCCAAGTCTGCAATCACGGTCCGAGATAACTCTTTTGCACAAAGCTAGCAGAAGAAATAGCTCAATTCTATAAGCGCTAGCTAGATATGCTCAGGAACATAGCCTCGAACCATCGCAGTAAGAATTTGTTCAATCCATATGTGGGATTCATGACTCTTCATCCCTAAGACTCGCAGAGTAGATAAGTTCACCCCCTACTCAGGTTAGCTGCATACCCATCAGGGAACATCAACATCTTGATCCACTAAAGTACTTCCTTCCTCTGGGCCCTGCTTGGGATGAAATCGGCCTTAGGTCTTCTCCATGTCTTTCCACCGCTAGGCGGCTTCATCTCTTGGTTTGGTATATCACATAACGCTGCCAGATCCACTCTTGCCTTTACGTTATCCTTTGACTTATCAGGAATGTCCATAATTGTTGCCCAAAGTGCCGCGACAACATTCTTTTTAGTGTGCATCACGTCAGTGTTGTGTCGCAGGAACATGTCGTCATAATAGGGGAGCAGAGTCAAGCCCGACTTATGTGTCCACATATGCTGCTCACCATACCCCACAAAACCACCTTTTGGATTGTCCACGAGCCCATCTATCTATTGATGAATTTCTGCAATAGTCATCATTGCAGGTGGGCGGTCTGTCACTACGACACCTTTCGTAAAGTTCTTGATGTCTAGGCGAAATGGATGGTCAGGAGGGAGAAATTGTCGATGTTTATCGAATATTTGCCACCCTTCTTCAACCAAATGAACGTAAGAGCTTCCTTGCAAACTGGGCATGGGAACTTACCATGAACACACCAGGCGTAGAATAGCCCATACGCCGGTAAGTCATGCATGGATTATTGGTACCAAACATGTATTTTGAAGTTTGTCTTCGTAGATCAGTCATACGTCCATACCCCTTCCTCCCAAGCACGTACCAATTCATCAATCAAAGGCTCCATGTACATGCCCATTTTATTCCCTAGGTGTCCGAGAATTACTAACAACACGAATATGTTCTGCCTTTGAAAGCATACACCAAGAGGAGATTGATTGGGATAACAAACATAGGCCAACATGTGTACGGGGCAGCACCCATTCCATAGGGATTGGACCCATCTTTGGCCAACGCAACACGTACATTACGAGCCTCTTCAGCTTTCTCACGGTGAATGGCATCAAAGTGTTTCCATCCTTCACCATCCGATGCGTGCACCATCTTATCAGGATTGTGTCATTTGCCATTTTTGTGCCATGTCATCTGCTTTGTGGATTCCTCGGTCATGTATAGACACTGGATCCTCGGTATGAACGGAAGGTGGCGTAGGATTGTTACAAGGATGTCGAGCTGCCTCTTCTGTCCTTCACCAGAGTCGACCTCCATGAACTTAGACGATTTACACTTCGAATAGTACTTTGCCTCTGCATACTCTTTCCTAAATAGCACGCAGCCCTTCGAACAAGCATGTACCTACTCATACATCATCTTGAGTGCACGAAAGAGTTTCTGTGCCTCGTACATGCTCTTGGGCAGAACGTGATCCTTCGAAAATAGGCTACCAATAACCTTCAACAAGCCATCAAATGACCGTTGGCACGGGCCACGCGTCGCCCGCTGATTGCGCTGCCGACTGTTGGCGCGGGCGCCGTTGACACACCGGACGATCCAGTGCACATCGGACAGTCCGGTGATTTTTAGCCACGGCGCCTTTGCTTTTTCTCGAGAGCGACGAGTTCATCACTGGGCCAGCCTGGGCACCGGACACTGTCCGGTGCACCACCGGACAGTCCGGTGCACCACAGGCTAGTGCTGGTTTGGCTGAACTCTGCCAAAACTTCTCCAATTCATTTCCACTTTTCTTGGCTGTGTCCCTAGCACTTAGAGAGATATGTTATTATCCAAAAACAATTTACTAAGTCTAGAACCATACCTTGATTCGTGATTTTGCACTTCTCAATCCCTTAGCACATATTAAGTAAAACCATGTGTTGGGCATCTAATCACCAAAACATTTATAGAAATGGCCCAAGGGCACATTTCCCTTTCACTTTGTCATTATATGTGATGTTCTTCCTTAGCGCACATATGAGACGCACTCGGCTTTATCATTTAAATCCGGGTGTGACAGAAGTGGTATCAATGGAAATATTGACTATAGGACGAAACCTAGATAGACCTGAACAAAACCCTTACCTACTTACCTTACTCTGATTCTTTCTATACTTATCTTGATCCTGTCTCACCTTCTACTGTTCTAGTCTGATTATTTTTACCTTTTCTATTCTAAGACAAGGAGGTTTTCACACTTTGGAATCCTATATTTATGACCCCCTAAAGAGATAGGAGACCAAAAACAAAATTAAAATTATTTTCTCTACTTAAAGTAATTAGATGATTGTTCTTATGGTAAATGGTTGATTTGCTACTTTGATTGATTGAATCAGTATAGCAGGACATTCTAGCATGTACCATCATAAGGTGATTAGTATGAGTAGGTGACACACTAATCTACATAGCTAATAAATCCCCTAAACGATTCTGCCTCATAATTACTTGTCTATTCTACAATTCTATCTTATCATGTATTTCTAACCTAGATGGTCAATACCAGGAAGGGAGGAGGAATTTATCTACCCCCAATCCACACAACCGGAGGGTACTTAGATAGCAACAACAAGAAGAGATGGATCCTCCAAATCCTCCACCAGCCGGAGTTGATCCAGTAGATACAGCCTAGATGAAGATGATGCAACAGATGGCTGATACCATGGTGGATATGCACGCGCAGATGTGGTAGGAATGCCAAGAGATGTGCCAAAAAAGGCAAGATATGTGAGAGGAGATGCATCAGGAAAGGATGGGGTGACAACAGCAAGCCCCATTGCCACCACCGCCACCACCACTTCCACCCTAGGACAAGCACCGAGAATTTATGAGCCATAAGCCGCCTACCTTCGCCAACTCTCCAGATCCTCTGCATGCCGAAGACTGGTTGAAGTCAGTGGAGAAAATGCTAAACATTGCCCAATGCTTCGACCGGGAGAAGGTTCTCTATGCTTCTGGTCATCTGACTAGTCCTGCTGCTGACTGGTGGGATTCTTATGTTGCTGCCCATGACGCTGCTAACACTATTACTTGGGCGGAATTCACCACACAGTTTAGAAACTACCACATTCCTGTTGGGCTGAAGAAGATTAAAAAGAAGGAATTTCTATCATTGAAGCAAGGCAACATGTTTGTCAGTGAGTACCGTGACAGATTCATTCAGCTATCAAGATATGCTCCTGATGAGGTGGATGATGATGAGAGAAAGCAAGAGCACTTCACAGAAGGTCTCAATGGGCCACTACAGTATGCATTGGTTGCTCATACCTTCCCATCATTTCAGAGGCTTCTTGATAAAGCTCTAGCTATTGAGCACAAGCGTGTTTCAACTGGGAGACTTGAAGAGCAAGGCCATTACCTAGGGGCAGGGTAGCAGCAGTCTTCGCCTTCACTACATTCTGCCCTAGGGTACACCAGCTCGTCTAGGAGGAGGCCGCGCCCAGCTCAGTACGCTCCACACGGGACTCCTTAGACACCTCACACTCGTCAGGCTGCCCCTAGTGGCACCCCAACAAGGCCTATAGGACAGAAGACAGGCCCTACATGCTTCAAGTGCAGTCAGGTTGAGCATTATGCAAATGCTTGTCCGGTGGGGAATTCCAGTGCACCAGCTCAGAACAAGCATCAGACTCCTAGCAAGGGATTCAACATTGTCAGGGTTAATCAAGTCAGTGTTGAGGCACTACTGACGGTGCATACATCGCTATCGGTATGTTTTACATTAATGCAAGTCCAGCAGCATTATTATTTGATTCTGGAGCTATGCATTCGTTTATTTCTGCTCGATTTACCACCACCAATGAATTGCCACTACAAAATATGAAAACACCAATGGTAGTAATTACACCTAAAGGGCCTGTTGAAGCCAACTATATGACACAAAGATTAACATTGACACTTATGGGAAGGGAATTCTAGTCTACACACTTAGTGTTAGAGGAAAGCAGCATAGATCTGATACTTGGGATGTCCTGGTTAAGGAAAGCAAAGGCAATTATCCACTGTGGTAAAGGGATCGTAGAACTCACCAGTTCCAAAAGGGAAAGATTTGAAGTTGAGATTACCATAACCACCTCTACCAGACCTGCCATATTTCTAGTAGATGGAAACTTTGTGGGTAGAAACATCCGAGTTGTTAGAGACTTTCCAAACGTCTTTCCTGAAGAGTTACCCGGAATGCCACCAGATAGGGAAGTCGAATTCATCATTGATCTCTTACCTGGTACCACTCACATTTAGAAAAGACCATATAGGATGTTAGTGGAAGAGTTAAAAGAACTTAAGAAACAGTTAACGGAGTTGCAGGAAGCAGGGTACATTCGTTCGAGTTTCTCACCTTGGGGAGCACCGGTACTGTTTGTACAGAAGAAGGATGGTTCGCAACAGATGTGTGTGGACTATAGATCACTTAATGATGTCACCATTAAGAACAAGTACCTATTACCTCGTATTGATGACTTATTTGATCAGATGAGAGGTGCTAGGGTGTTTTCCTAAAATTGACCTCAAGTCGGGCTACCATCAAATGAAGATTAGGCCATCTAATATTCCCAAGACGGCTTTCTCTACCAGATATGGTTTATATGAATTCACAGTCACGTTGTTTGGCTTAACCAATGCACTAGCTTATTTCATGAATCTAATGAACAAGGTGTTCATGGAGTATCTCGATAAATTCGTCGTGGTATTCATTGACGACATTCTTATTTATTCCAAGAATGATAGTGATCATGAGGAACATCTGCGGATGGTGCTATAGAAGTTACGGGATAATCAGCTCTATGCCAAATTCACCAAGTGTGAGTTCTAGCTTGATGAAGTACATTTCCTGGGGCATATCATCTCCAAAGGAGGAATTTTAGTGGATCCGGCTAAAGTGACAGCGATAGTTGGTTGGAAGATACCATGTACAGTCTCGGAGGTCTGGAGTTTCCTGGGACTCACGGGTTATTACCGACGATTCATTGAAGGGTTCTCCAAGATTGCTAAGCTTGTGACCTCATTGTTAGAAAAGGGCAAGGAGTTTAAATGGACCTAGGAATGCCAAGATAGTTTCAATCAACTGAGGTTTAAATTGATGGTTGCTCCAGTGTTGGTTATGTCAGATCTACAGAAGAATTTTGATATATATTGTGATGCAAGTCGCCAGGGCTTGGGATGTGTTCTTATGCAAGAAGGACACGTCATCGCTTACGCGTCTCCCCAGTTCCGAAAAACATGAGTTGAATTACCCCACTCATGACTTAGAACTGGCAGCCGTCGTGTATGCTCTCAAGATTTGGAGACACTATATTATGGGAACCAAGTGCCGAGTCTACACAGATCACAAGAGCTTAAAATACATTTTCACTCAGAAGGATCTCAACCTTAGGCAATGCCGATGGTTGGAGCTCATCAAGGACTATGACTTGGAAATACACTATCATCCGGGCAAGGCGAATTTGGTTGTGGATGCCTTGAGTCGGAAGGAGCATGTCCATGCAGCTATTGTCATCCAGTTACCCGATGAGTTAGCAGAAGATTTTGAGAAGCTCAATCTGGGGATAGTTGCTCATACTGAAGGAATTACCATAAAGGTAGAGCCTACCTTAGAGCAAGAAATACAAAAGGGTCAGATCGGTGATGTTAAAATTTAGGAGATCAAAGATCTGATAATTGAAGGTAGAGGCCTAGACTTCACGGAGGACGAGCAGGGCACGATATGGTTCAAGAACTGGATTTGTGTTCCTAAGATCGATAGAATTCATGAAACCATATTGAAGGAAGCACATGATTCAGTTTATTCCATCCATCCGGAAAGTACAAAGATGTACCAGGATTTGAAGCAGAAGTGAGAGCACCTAGAGGGGGGTGTGAATAGGTGATCCTGTAAAATCAAATACTAAATAGCCAAACCTTGGTTATGAAATGTTAGTGTGATTAGAACTAAGTTGCTAAAGTGAGAACTCTAGAAGAATGTGATACCTCAGGTGTCTATTTCTTGTTATATTGGGAGATTTATCCTAATCTCGGATGTTTAGTGAAAATCCTCTATTTCTCGCTCGCGTATGTCTCTGATTATCCAGACTATTCGTACACGTTTCGTCGAATTCGGAGTTATTCAGTCTCACAGAAGGTCGAATTTGGAGCCTATTAAAAACTTTTATTCTCGACGCGAACGCAAACTCAAAAAATCATTCTCGACTTATAAATCTCATATGAAGCTCATTTAATCAGGCGCTCGACAGTTGCTAGTCGAGCTGTGTCCGAATCCAATTTCTCGATGTTCGATCTGTGTCCAAAAAATTAATCTAAGTCCGTGCTCTCAAACGGAATACTTGACGTGTTGGCACCTATTTAATTTTATCCAACTCGGCTTAAAATCTCTGTGTCTAATCTAAATTCGAAAATCAACTTCGGCAATGATTTTTATTAATCCGACTCGTTTTATTTCGATGTCGAATCCAAAGCCGATCGATCTTGATTCATTTTATTTCTACTTGTGCGCGAGAATTTGATTTCCAAGCGACACCCCCAAATAAAATGTTTCGGTTCATTTTATTCTGTAGCCTCTCGTTCGTCCGGGACGTCAGCTCGCTCTGTTCCCTGCGTCAGTCTCAGCCAATGATTGAGTGCTGCGCAAATCGGCTAACAGCTGACCACCTCCCTCCTAACCCATCGGCGTTGCCACCCTCCTCAGCCAGTCGTGGACGCCATTCTCTTGGCCAATGCCTGGCACCAGCCAACCAGCAGCAGTCGGCCAAAGCGTCCAATGCCGCACGCGGATGTCGCCTTTAACAGCAGGCGCTCACCCCTCCTGCTCGGCTCCATCTCCCAGAGCACAGAAGCTCCCTAGCAGCCACTCATCTCCCTGTCTTCTTCCCAGCCGATGCCTTCCCTGGGCATGCGACCTCATCAGCAGCCGATGCCCCCAACTTGAGCACCACCCTCGTCGATGGCCAGCACTTCCCCGTGGTGCCCCCCTCCTATCTCCTGCTCCCTCCTCTCTGTTCCTTGCATAGAGCCATTCTTCCCCAAGGCGCGGGTGCCATTTCTCTCACGTCCGAGCTCACCACCTGCCAGGACAAGCCGTAGACCCCTCTGCTCCTCCATGGCTATGAGCTGATGTCCCCTCCTTCCTCCCTCTGATGGGCCGCTCAGTGCCCTCTACTCTTTCCCCTGGGCACCAGATGTGCACCCCTCCTTCCTCCGTTCGGCACTATGAAGCACACTCCATCTCTTGCTCGACGGGATGTCGCAGTGAACTCCAACTCAACCTGCACATTCCTAACCCATGCTGATCGGCGCAGCGCTTGCGCATCGTCGTCAAAATCCTTGGTGAGCCCCTCGCTTGTACCCCATTGTTTTGGATCTCAAGTGCTTGATAAAAATGTTTGAACCATTGAGTGATGTTAATAGCAGCTAGATGATGCCGCGGTGCCTCGCGCGATGCATGGTTCAGTGAAGCGCCTAAACCGTGAACGGCATGCGCAACTCGAATCCAAGTTGACAGGTTGACGGATTTATAATTTACTATTAATGTGATTCAGTTGATGGCATGCATATAGATATGGTGTATATTGGTGTTGAACATGTGTGACTACGATGGTTCATTTACGTGTCGCGGGGGTGGTTCGCGGAAGTATTAATTGTTTGTTAAAATACTTCGTCGTAAAGTAGTGTGTTAGTTGTGGTAAATTTAATAAAGCGTAAAGCATGCTTGGTAATTTCAGCAGTCGGCTAATGAGTTAGTCTATGTTAAATATATTTTATGTATTCATCGGGGTGTAGGTTAGAGTGGGTCGAAAATATAAATTATGTAACATGTGATTAGTGTTTTAAAGACGAGATGTGCGAATAATAGTTTGGTGTTTCACTCGTCTAGTCAATAAATGTTGTCATAAATAATTGTGCTAAAATTGGTCATGAGAATACAGTGGGCACGTGGTGTTGGTTGGATGTGACAAGTAGATTGGAAGTGTGGGTTTGTCGGAGCACTGTGATGTCGAACGTGTATATCGAAGTGCATCGTAGTGGTAATTGCGTTAAGTTAATCTGTCGTGTCTCGAGTGCATGCCACAATATGGTTGAATGCAAGACGGGGTTATGTGCATGATGAGTTTAGTAAAAATCCATAGATGTCACTGGTGTTAAGTTGAGGTTTATTTGCGCGTGGAAAGTAATAATGTGTTTAATACTTAGAACTCTTAGTCAATTGTAGAAATTGTTTTGGTTTATATAGATAGGTGGTGACATGCCAAAGTAGTCTTCGCTTTCTCTATATTCATAAGTCAAGTCGTGACGATGCGTATTATGCGTTCGTTAAATTATGCTTCGCATATAGTGTATGATTGTGCTCACGAATTCGAGTAGATACTTCAAGTAAGTCAAAAAGGTTTGTGGTACAAGTTGTGAAATTGAGTTAATTGTTTTAGGATAATTATTGAAATACTCTGTTCATATGATAAATATGTATGTGTTCACGAATTGGGAAGTAAGAATATGGTGGTTGTGAGTTGGAGATTAGTGGTTTACGGTTCGAATAAATTGGATGATGTGCGAATATACGTGTGAATATGTATATTTATAAAAATGTTGTGATGTATATAGTGACGAGCAAGCCGATGTGTATGTTATTTAGCGGCTATGTTGTTGCTCTAGTTAGCCAAATTGTTAGATGGTTTGGTTAAGCTCATAATCACGATGAATTGCTTGTTGTGGTCTAAATGCGTATGGTTATGGTCGCGGATGAAAAATAGTAATGTTCCTATGATGTCCAAGTTAAAATGCAAATTATTAGGTGAAATGCGCTTCGATATACATGTATGCCGGATTTGAGTATCGTGGAGAATGCGTTGTTAATTGTGTAGGGTAATTCTAGCGCATGAAATAACTTATATAAAATTAGTAAGTCTACTTATTGATCCTAATTTGATTATTTTAAACTATAATAAATGGTAAAGTGTTAGAGTAATTTCAGTCTCTAGAACACGGCAATTCTTGAAGTAAATATGAGCTCAATTTTATTAGTTGCTGTTTTAGACTGCACGCACTGTTTTCATTGTGCTGTTTGTTTGATGAACTAAATTATGTTTTCTGTAGAAAAGTCATATATAAGAGTTGTAGATAACCTTATTATCTTGCTTGTGTTAAAAATTGACAGCCATAAGTCTGATTATTTAGGAGTTATTCTTTTCACAAGTTCAGTAACTGAATCTGTCCAATTTCTGTACAGATTTCAGAAACTACATTGTTTGCTTAAGTTAATGTTACAATCAGTTCATGGTCATTATATGAAAGTTGTAGATGCTTTTTTTATCCTGCTTGTGTTAAAATTTCATAACCATAAGCCTGATAGTTTAGGAATTATGAATTTTACAAAATGGTTGCTGTGTTCTGTCCATTGTGAGAACAGATTTTGAAAACTGAATTGTTTGATTTGGTTAAACATAGAATCTCTCTGGGTGATTAAAAAATTTATGCAGTAATTTTGCTAAGCTTTCCAAAAAATTTGGGATCACTCTTTTTGGTGATCTGAAGATTAAGTTATGGATGTTTAAAATTTGAAGACTGAATCTGTCCAGTTCTGGACAGCAAAGCCTTCTAATGTCTTTTATCCTAAATTGCATATTGAGTCACCTTGGGGTGTTTATAAATGATTTGTAGAAAATTTCATTAGCTTTCCAGAAAGTCTAGAATCATCTGTTTTGGGTGTATGAATCTCTAGTTATGAATTTTTAAAGTCGCAAATCTGAACCTGTCCAATCTAGGCAGAGCTATCGTGTTAGCACTTTTTGACCTTGCTAAGTTTTAAATTGTGTAGAGGTGAAAATACCAAAGTTGTAGTGTACTTTTTAAGCTTTCGAGAAAGATCTAATTTGCTATTTTTGGATTAATATTTGAAGAGTTATGATTAAAATAAGTACTGCTGTGTTGCTGTCCCAAAAATCTGCAAGTGCTTATTTGATTGTTGAGTTCACCCTTTTTGCTAAAAATGTTTGGTTAGCACTAAATTAATATAGCCTTGCCATGACTAAGCTTAATATTGCATGTGCGTCATGTTTATATGTTTCTTTCTCTAAGTTGATTATGATATAGGAGTTCCAAGACATTGATGCCTATGTCCTCTATTGAACTTGTATTGTCTGAGATGCTTTCATGCGATCAACAGAAGAACTAATGAAAAGCCGTATCCAATTAAATAAATGCTTGTACCCGTGATGTCGTGTTTGTGGTAGCTATGTATATGATAGTGGTTGCCGTTTCTTACTAGTGTTAAATTCGTAGGTCGATAACGTATGGCTAATTAGTACCTACGTATGATCGTTAGCGGTACCGTGTCTTGTGCCTTATATCTAGCTCGCTACCGTGTGTCTTTGTATATCTTGTGATATTTTTCATTATATTCATACATATGCATCTTACAACTCATTTAGGACCGAGAAATGATGATCGTGCAAGTGATGTGGTGCCAACCACAAGATGCAGTTGGTGGACGACCTGAAGAATGATGGACCTAACCAGTGGATGCTTGCCAAGCGAGTGTCATCTAGCAAACACTATCTAAGTATTGAATTCCAGGCAAGCCCTGGTTTTATACATAACTATTTATATATGTTATTTTACTACACTTAATGTTTGTAGGCTTGTACCATGCACTTAATTGTAGGAGTTGCTTGAAACCCTAGTTGCATGAACTCAGGATTCCTTTTGAGATGGACACTAGTATGCTAGGTCGAGTAGCTGCTATGCTAAATCAAGATCTCGGTAGAAGTCGAGTGATTTTTCTAGCACTCGCGTGAGGTCAGGAATTGGTTGTATCCATTTTTGATACAGAATGATGATGGTTTGTGGACACGGATCCATGGGGATGCGTTGTCTATGAGACGAAATTGGAATAAGAATTAACGTGCGGATACCTGTGTCAAGCGTTTGAACGTACTAAACACATGTCGGGAAATATGGTAACCAGTAAGCCTAGTACCTGAGTGAAGCCAGGCGCGGACTTTACCCCTCACTTCTCCTGAGACTGGGTCTCCCATTCTAGATATGGTGGGTACAAGTGCGTCCACTGCACTGCGTCGGCCGGGGTCAGTGGAGCATTGTATGCCAAGGCGGTGAGGCCTGGCCATGAACGGGGAATCGATGGGACAGTTGATATATGTGGGGACGGAGTGCCCCTACATGTCGTGTGTTTAGGTTTACCTTGCAAGGTTAAAACTCGATTTGAATCGTCTGCTTCTCGCAGCTAATGAGACTGCTTGATCCATTATACTGCATTGAGTAATAAGTGGAAAAGAGGTTACTTACAAAAGATGTTGGTTGACTAAATTGCTTGCTACCATGAATGGATAGTTAGGTGCTCATCTAGTCTAAATTATTATTCTAGAACTTGAAAAGCTAAAACTTGTTTTTAGACTCAGTAGTGCTTTTGGCAAACCAAACCCCTCAGCCAAAGAGTTGCATGGTCTAGAGGTAGAGGAGTAGACTCCTCACACCGGGTAAGTCTAGATGAGTATTAGTATACTCACCCTTGCTTGTGGCATAATTTTTGCAGGTACCTCCTTGATTTGGTTGATGGTGTGACTTGGCCTTCATCCCTACCACCAGGATAGATGGTTGAGTGGGTTGCTGCTTCCACAGAATAGGACTAGGAGGAGTAGCGTGGCCAGGCTTCGCCATGTTACTCGGTTTTCTCTATTAGTTATTTCCGTTGCATTAAAAACTATGGTTACTATTTCTGAAACTCCGATAATGTAATCACTATTGATACTTATTAAATTTGTGGTATTATGCTTTATTGTATTTCTCTGTGCCTCACCTTTGAGTGAGCTAGTGGTATTCGATCCTAGATAAGTGGCCTTATCGGACTAGATCTGAGGGACTGACGGGTTATTCCGATTTAAGTGTGTTGCTGCCTTTAAGGGTGCGACTTGGGCACTTAAGCTGGAATAATTCGGGCGGTTCTGCCACAGCTGGTATCGGAGCGAATACCAGTACAGAGAAGTCAATAAGTCATGATTTCCAACCTTTTCTAAAGTAAAACTCGCTTAGAACCAAAGTTGGATAGATATCAGGATGATAAGGATAGACCTAGAACCTGAAGCTATAGGAAATAGATGGTAGCTAGGTGGCTATGTATATAGGCCATAAAGGCTATTACTACTACTATTAGGAAGGATGCCATAGCAAGGACCCGAAAAGTAGTTACGTCTGAAAAGACGTCTAGAATGAGCATGCATCATGATTGCCGCATCATTGTTCTTATGCATCAACATGCTTCTCTCACCTTTATTCCAATAATAAGAAACTGGGAATAATGTGATGTATTGCTATGTTAGGAACTATAAGAAATGCCTTACCTTGTGTCAGATTGGTAAGTCTTGTTAGGTCATGTTATGCGTTTCTATTGTCTTGCTATCTAGGTGGTATTTTACAAAAAATGTTGTTTGTTTCGCTCCTGAAAAGGCCCCCAAACAACCATGAGTTTAGCAAGTGAAACCTCTTAAAAAATTCATGCTTGTGTTGGTATTTTCTAGCCCTTGATGTTTTACCCTTGAAGTTAAACCTGCACAGCTTATAGACACCCATAGTTTGACCCCTAAATCGACCAAAGCTTCCTTGTGCACTTGTTGTGTCAAATTTTTTTTGTTTGGTGTCTAGTTGCACAAACCCTATCAAGGCCATATTCCTCTCCACAGATCCTGTCCCGAATCTTCATAACCTTTCTGGTGCTCATCCTAATCGATCTCATGTGACTACCTCTCTTTTCACCTAGATCTGGTAAAATTTTTACCTTGGTAAATCATGTTGTGGCCTTATCATCCAAATCTCTGGGTCCTTTAATGATTCTGTCCTATTATCTAGTTATTTGCTATAACCCGTTCTCAAGTATCGGATGTTGATCTGCCTAAATCTCTCATTTCTGATCATTCTTATACTCGTTCTCAGTGGATCATGACGTTGTTTTACCAACTCTATCTATTAACGGCATATCCATTTGTTTAAATGGATTTTACTGTTGCCTTTGGTTCTCTCATGTCTCTAAATGCTCATCAAACTTGATCTCGTGGTTGCTTCGTTCTCATATCAAATCTCGTATAAATCTCTAGCCTGATAATCCCATGATGATCAAGAAATAGTTATTAGAGTTGAAGAAAATTCTCTATGATGCTCTTCTGCCAGCAATCTCTGCTTCAACTCTGGTCACATTCTTATTTTCTGAGCCACACTCTCATGGGCTCCATCTATTTGTGCCACGTGGATTTATCGTTGGTTGCGTTTGGTAATGGTATTATGGCTAACGACTGATGGTGCCGCGACGAAACCGAGAGCCTACTATGGTGCACACATGGTTGAGCTGCTCGGCACGCGCAGGTATCGCGGTTAATAGTCGTGATCCATTACGAGACTATACTGATGTGCTACCTTTTGTGAACATTCTCTTAGAGTGATCGCTCCATTTTGTCTCAACATGTCACAATATTCTATCCAAATCTATCTTCAGTATCTTGTCAGATCCATCTCATGAATTTGCATCTATCTCTAGTCTGGGAGTTACATGCTTCTCCACCCTTAAGGGTCTTTGTTCGAATCTCGGGACGAGATCTTTTAAGGGGGATGGTTGTGACACCCCAGGTGTCTATTTCTTGTTATATTGGGAGATTATCCTAATCTCAGATGCTTAGTGAAAATCCTCTATTTTCTCACTCGCGTATGTCTCTGATTATCCAGACTATTCGTACACGTTTCGTCGAATTCAGAGTTATTCAGTCTCACAGAAGGTCGAATTTGGAGCCTGTTAAAAACCTTATTCTCGACGCGAATGCAAACTCGAAAATCATTCTCGACTTATAAATCCCATATGAAGCTCATTTAATCAGGCGCTCGACAATTGCTAATCGAGCTATGTCCGGATCCAATTTCTCGATGTTCGATCTATGTCCAAAAAAATTAATCCGAGTCCATGCTCTCAAACGGAATACTCCACATGTTGGCACCTATTAATTTTATCCAACTTGGCTTAAAATCTATGTTGTCTAATCTAAATTCGAAAATCAACATCGGCAATGATTTTTATTAATCCGACTCGTTTCATTTCGATGCCGAATCGAAGCCGATCGATCTTGATTCATTTTATTTCTACTTGTGCGCGAGAATTTGATTTCCAAGCGACACCCAAATAAAATGTTTCGGTTCATTTTATTTCGTAGCCTCTCGTTCGTCCGGACATCAGCTCGCTCTGTTCCCTGCGTCAGTCTCAGCCAATTGAGCACTGCGCAAATCGGCTAACAGCTGACCACCTCCCTCCTAACCCATCGGCGTCGCCACCCTCCTCAGCCAGTCATTGGACGCCATTCTCTTGGCCAATGCCTGGCATAGCCAACCAGCAGCAGCTGGCCAAAGCGTCCAATGTCACATGCGGACGTCGCCTTTAACAGCAGGCGCTCACCCCTCCTGCTCGGCTCCATCTCCTAGAGCGCAGAAGCTCCCTGACAGCCGCTCATCTCCCTGTCTTCTTCCCCAGCCGACGCCTTCCCTGGGCATGCGACCTCATCAGCAGCCGATGCCCCCAACTTGAGCACCACCTCATCGACGGCCAGCACTTCCCCTGGTGCCCCTCTCCTATCTCCAGCTCCCTCCTCTCTGTTCCTTGCGCAGAGCCATTCTTCCCCAAGGCGCGGGTGCCATTTCTCTCACGTCCGAGCTCACCACCTACCAGGACAAGCCACGGACCCTATGCTCCTCCATGGCTGTGAGCTCTGACTTCCCCTCCTTCCTCCCTCTGATGGGCTGCTCGGCACCCTCTACTCTTTCCCTAGGCACCGGATGCGCACCCTTCCCAGCACTCTTCTTCATTTGCGCAGAAATGGTGGGCAAGCCCTTTTTCCCTCTCCTCCACAGCACCGCTCCTCCTCAATGCCGGTGCCCCACCCTATGCAGGCACCCCTTTCCCCCAGCGGGATCCCTCCTCTTCTCCCCAAGGCGCCTAATCTCCTCCCCCCACTCAGCACTCCTCTTCCCTTTCCTCTGTCATGGGCGCATGCAGCCATAAGCTCCATGGTCAGATCCCCGTATCCCCCATCGATGCTAGGTATTCGAACCTGCACCCTGTCGATTTCCCCAGGGCAAAGACTCGGCGCCAGCCAGGGCTACCTCCCTCTGCTCCCTGCGCTGCATGCTCTGCTCGGGCTAACCTGGCCGAGTGCCCTCTCGGTTTCCCCTGGACACGCACAAGTGCTAGCCGGTGACCGCTATCTCCCCTATGGCCCTCCCCGTCCGACACCATGCATGTCTCGGCTCCATGGCTGCGCGCGTCAGAGCCACACGAACAGTCGTCCTCGACGCTCGAGCTTTGTCGACATCCTCCATCCAAAGCTCTGCGCAGAATCTCCTCCGTTCGACACTATGAAGCACACCTCCATCTCTTGCTTGACGGGATGTCGCAGCGGACTCCAACTCGACCTGCACATTCCCAACCCATGCTGATCGACGCAAGCGCTTGGCATCGTCGTCAAAATCCTTGGTGAGCCCCTTGCTAGTATCCCATTGTTTTGGATCTCAAGTGCTTGATAAAAATGTTAATCGTAGCTAGATGATGCCGCAGTGCCGCGCGACACATGGTTCGGTGAAGCGCCTAAACCGTGAACGGCATGCGGGACTCGAATCCGAGTGACTGGTGACGGATTTATAATTTACTATTAATGTGATTCAGTTGATGGCATGCATAGATATGGTGTATATTGGTGTTGAACTGTGTGACTGCGATGGTTCATTTACGTGTCGCGGGGGTGGTTCGCGGAAGTATTAATTGTTTGTTAAAATACTTCGTCGTAAAGTAGTGTGTTAGTTGTGGTAAATTTAATAAAGCGTAAAGCATGCTTGGTAATTTCCGCAGTCGGCTAATGAGTTAGTCTATGTTAATATATTTATCTATTCATCGTGGTGTAGGTTAGAGTGGGTCGAAAATATAAATTATGTAACATGTGATTATTGTTTTAAAGACGAGATGTGCGAAAAATAGGTTGGTGTTTCACTTGTCTAGTCGATAAACGTTGTCATAAATAATTAT